>CM025618.2:7639585-7656320 GCA_014621495.2 Entosphenus tridentatus
TATTATTTTCAATGTATTATTTTAAAATTTTATTTTATTTTCTGTTATTGTATTTTCTATCTATGTGACTTTACCGAAAGAAACAAGAATTTCAATTCCTGCAGTCATGAAAGTTTTAAGCAAAAATTCAATGATGTATTCACTATTGATTGATTTCCTGTGAGTGAGGAGATCAAGGATGCTCTCTGTACGAGTGTGCATGTTGAACGTCTTTCGCATCGTACGTAGCCAACCGTGCTAATACGTAGCCAACCGGAGGAACTGAAGACAAAAATAAGTTTGAAAGACGTGTAAACAGTTCGAAAGATATGTTGAACCGTGTAGAATGTTTTCTAAAAGTATGCTTTCTCCTTAGCTGGATGAGACTTGTGTGGAGAAATGTGAGGGAAATAACACATTTCCCATGACATAACCATTATTTACCATTTAAAGTAATGTCCCATGATCTAACAAGACTTAAAAAAGTGGTCTATTGTGCTCCCATATTTCCAGAGTTTAATTATAATCGCCCATTATAAAAGTGTTATTGGCTGTAAACAACAGAGCCCCCTTAAAAAGGCTAGATTTACACTTAACGCAAAAATAATAAAAAGCAAATGGATTCAAACGTGCGCACACATATATAAATATGCATTGACATCACCGAAAGTAAAAAAAAGTCGGCACAATAAAAAAGATATATATAATAAAACAATGCCATTGTACACATGAAGTTCGTACATGATGTCCATAGCTGTGCCAACAGCCTGCAATTTGGCAGCAATACCGATTCATTATGAAATGCCTGGGGTGGAGACGTGGCATGCCGGTTCACGCACTGCGCCATAAACCCAGCGACCTGAGTTTGATTCCCGGCCATGGCTAACATCGTTGGCGAGTGACGTGCCCCCTCCCCTCATCCCATCACCAACTCGCATTGACCACCGTGGTGAAGTATGGTCAAACAAAGCTGGGGCAGCGGGCTCCTTTCCATATATTTCACCGCACCCCCCCCCCTCCACATTTTATATGCTTCAGTTGCGTCGGGACTGTTACTCGTGAACTGAGATGCCGGGTTGAGCGAGTCTTGCATCACGCTGCAAGGCGCCCACATTTTGTTACATTAAAGCCACAACAACAAAAAGAAGCATGGCCAAACAACTTACACACCAATTACACATCTTAGGCTAAGTCAACTTAGGGGAGGCCCAGGACCAGTCCTGACATCACTCGCCACTTACGTTAGCCGTGGCTGTGGATAAACCTCAGCTTGAAGTGTGTTTGTAGCTCGGTGCGCTAACCACCGCAACCACCGCTGTGCATTCTTCCCCCACACCGACGCGCAAACATATTCTCCGATTGTATTGCAGTGGCCAACACTTGTCAAGATTAATACGAATTTACAGGTCCTCATTATACGTCGCTATGTGTGCCCCTTTGTCCAGGGGTGTTGTGTTGTGCCGCTATAAATGGCCAACGTGAAAGAAAAAAAATGGCATCACATGATGTACAACAGGGTTCTCCTGAAACTATATTTTCTGGTGGGATACAAAGTAGAATTGGCGTGTGCTGGTGGGCCACGTGACATCACGAGGTCCCGACAACACAATGTCTGTACGCTTGATCGCCGATCCGTACCTCTGTCTCGTTCGTCTCTCTCATCTCAAGAAATCTGTATCTGGCGTTCACTGCTCTCTCATCGCTCTGCCTTGTTTATCTCTTTCCTCTCGCTAATCTGAATCTGCATTTCTTTGAGAGCCACATCTCTCAACTGGCCGCTCTAGGAGCCTTTGCGGTGCCAGGCGTGAGGTGCGTTAAACATCAGTTCAAATTGAAATCCTTATAAACATTATAACAAAAAAGCTAATGATCATCAAAATACAATTGCCCTGTCTCTTATCACTATCTTGACTAAATCGTACTTTCCTCACCTCACGATATTACGATATGTCTACATTTCTCTAACAAGGTACATCGATATCTCCTGCCTGTATCTTTCCTCTCATCTCTGGACATTTGAAAGGGGCCTCCCCCAGCTGAATAGTATCGGCGGGGAGGGGAAGGACCCGGGCAGATAACTACTTGCGGTTAAGCGATAAAAAAATGTTGGTACAAAAATAGGTGCAATGTAAGCCAGTGATTCTCAACCATGGATACGTGGACCCCTGGGGCTATGTGGCAATGTCCCAGGGAGTACATAAGGTGGTTTATAAATGTGTGAAATTATACCGTACATGAGAGTCATTTTTCTTAGGTTTTTTCGGTAAAGTCACGTAGGTAAAAAATTTAAATTGTGTGGTGGTTCCACCTGAAGACGGAAGCTTGTGTTGCCTCCGAAACGTCGTGATTTTTTTTTACTTTTATTAATTTTTTACCTACGTGACTTTACCGAAAAAAACCTAAGAATATGAATCCTTGCAGTCACGAAAGCTTCAAATCTATGAGAGTCATTGGTGAATAATCACGCATGAATCTCCCAATATAAAATAACTGCAATAACATTTAAATCCATACGGTAACCGAGAACGATATGAAAGACCTTTCTGAACTCATTGATGGTAAACAACGTGGTTTCCAAGAGCAACCAGCGAGCCGGAACAAATTACGTCACGCGTGCAGAGCCTCCGTTGAATTTTATTTTTATTCTCTTGCAGTTACGAGCGAGTTCGGGTACCTCGCAAAATGGACAATTGGCTAAAATAATGATGTTCATTATTTATGCATTTATCGACCCAGACAACCATGTTGGGTCAGGCAAAGGGGGTTTACTCGGTTAAAACAAAATTACCAGTCGCCAAAACAAGTTTAGAATCGCTGATTACACGCAATGGACATCGCAGCCTTTACTCGTACACTCACATATACAGGAGGGTATGAGCTGGAGCAGAGTGCACGATGGACACAAGCCGATCGCATCCTTACTCATTTTGCTCAGTGTTCAACCTTCATTTAAAGTTGATACCGTTGACGTGTCATGCCCCCAAACCCGAGTTTTCACATGCCCCCCATTTCATCCCCACTTCAAGGTCACGTTTATAGGGATGGGTGCCCCCCCACCCCCCACCAAAACATTTTTTTATTAATTTCTGCTTTGAGTCTGTAATGCAGCACACAGCTCCAGCACCAGCAATGGACTTCTGGAAGAGGTCGTGCAGTGGGCACAGCAATGCGGTTAAAGCTAAAATCTGCGAACAGCGTAACTACATTTTGCGCTGCCAGGAGCTGGCTGTAGCGGCAGGGTGCAATGTATGTTTTATCTTCCCTCCCTACCCCCCCCCCCCCGGGGGGGGGGGGGGGGGGTTTAGGGGGGGGGGGGGGGCGAACAACCGAAGCCATACCACAGGCACCCAGGAGTGGCCTGTGAGAACTTCGAAATGGTGCCAAAATGTCATGCAAAAAAAATTATTGTTACGCCATCATGGCAGCACATCGTGTTCTCTGCCCTGTGAACCCAAGTTCACCTGATCCCGTGTTGTTAAAAAACACACACACATTTTGGGTGTCAATTAATTAAGAGTTTGGCCCAAGTCCCTTGGGGAAATAAATGAGCAACACATTAAAATCCACACATCACACTTGACATCTCTTGCTCTATCGTGGACGTTGTTTCATGGGCTACTACGGGGGTCGACATTTTCGGCATGGAGCAGCGTAGAGCAAAAAAAAAATCGAGTGTTGTACTGTACTACGCTTTCAATGTCTACACTCCCCTAACCTTCATCGACCGCGACGTATAGTCAACATAGCCCCGCCACGACATGCATGGCATCTGGGGAGGCCCTCATCCAGCAGGTGGATTGACAAGAAGGGCAGATAAGTGTCCACGCGCATATCCTAGACATTGCAAACGATGGGGCGTATTGTTAAAACCACTTGTATGTGTGATGAACTTCTTTCACACCATACGTAGCCAACCTTGCTAATCGGAGGTGTGGAGGGAAGGACAACAAAATAAACCCAAAAAGCAGTTCTAAAGAAATTCGTTTACAATTTGTGGCTTCCGAAGATGATGATAGCGATGATGATTGTAACAATAATCAGGCATCTGTTCAGCTGCACTGTACTCAGA
This sequence comes from Entosphenus tridentatus, assembly GCA_014621495.2. Taxonomy (NCBI): domain Eukaryota; kingdom Metazoa; phylum Chordata; class Hyperoartia; order Petromyzontiformes; family Petromyzontidae; genus Entosphenus; species Entosphenus tridentatus. Next base: position 7,643,634 of record CM025618.2, read on the forward strand.
CCTATGGTGTATATTTACATTTTCATGGCTATTGGCATTCACTTTCATTAAAGGTACCAAAAGATGCGGTGTAACTCCCAACGACATGTTCATCTTCTGCCCATGTCATGAGCTTTGGCCGAACTAGCATTTTCATAAAAGGCAAAAGTGCAGCCTTGCTGGCGAAAGTGTCTCCACACCGGAGAGCCATAAGGAGAGGGTTCATTGGCCTACTCTTCCAAACTGGCCTGTTTTGGAAGCGGTGGCAGTATCCAACACTTTGCCCCACCACACGCGACCGACCAATGATGGACAAACCGTGGTGCACCCATTTATAATTTCTGGGTGGATTTCAGAAACTTGATCGTTCATTGAACTGCCGTTCCGGGAAATTAAAATGGATAGAACCGGCGACCACTAAATTGCAAATCTAGTGTGCTGACTATTACACCACGACAGCATAACAGTCAACATGAAACCTCGGAAACCAAGATTGTAATGTGAATACATTTTTAAAATCTACCACGTGTGTACTTTGTACATGATGACGCGGCTGCTATAGATACACGCCTTTCCATTGTCCCATGACTGTCCTGTGCAACCCGCGGCCGACAATAATTAAATATATAATGCATGACAGGAGGCTTCCTTTACAAACTCTCAAGGGATGGGCGGCCTTGACCGCTAGCGACAAAGTTGGGGAAGGTGGTGGGGGTGACACCATTACGCAACACGGCTCTCACAGTCACAACAAATACCACACGTGGCACACGCATCCCCCCCCACACACCGCGCTCTGCGTATGCACAGCAATCGTTTGTGGTTGACTTGATACTCCCGCCCGCCAACCAGCCCAGCCCATGAAGCACTGGGTTGTTGTTGTTGTTGGCACGAAATTTCACACCGCATCCTAAAATGATGAGAGATTGTGTCGAGATCTATGTTGTTCGTGCTTGTGTGCCCAACTGCCAGCGTGCACGCTGTCACAAAAAAACCGCACGATTTTGGCTAAATTCAAGGTAGCCAACAATTTTGGTTGCTGGCACAATCTAGAGTTCGCCGCTTCGATGCGATCTCCTGGCGCGGCAGTTGAAGCAACGGGGCAGGTTTATTGAATCACTGCCACGCGCACGTTCAGTATGTTCTTCTGCGGCCATCCGGAACGCCCTTCCTTTTGACAATTAGGACGCCACTGGACCTGTGCACTTTGAAATCTCGACTGAAAACTCCTTTGTTCAGAATTGCCTTTTGCGTTTGGTTCGTTGTCCTTCCGATTAGCACGGTTGGCTGCGTACGGTGCGAAAGAAGTTCAACGTACACACACGCAGAAGCCGCTGTTCACTCGAGCAGTACAAACGGGTGCAACAGTCGCGATTGTTCGGAGTTGTGTGCTGGGTACTCCCACTTCAAGGGGGACGTCCACTCACGACGTGGAGCAATGACATCGACACGTGTGCAAGTGCTGGGTGGATTATTACATCGCAGAATCGCGAGGGATGCCAACGGCTTCGGGAGCCCTTCATCCAGCAGTGGATTGACCATGGCTGATGGTGGCAATGGTGAACGCGGTATTGTTAGCAGAGGCTGCATGGGTGTGAGCATGTGTAAGATCTGCAGTGCATGGCCAACGGAGTGTCATCTCCATAATAGATGCTTTTTGAGTTAGATCGTGTAAATATATAAATGTGTCGTTAAAACCCGCCACCACCCGACACAGCCAACTAGTAAGGGTTGTCACGTAAACAGAACGTGGCCAATTCGTCACTAGTACAGCACACCGGTGTGTTGGAGAGCCAAGCCACGACATTTACAATCTGAGTACGACGTTTCGCTAGTAATTACGTATAGCTTCATCAGGCGACACCAGATTATGTGTTAAACGGAGGGTTATCTGCAAACGATCTCCAAATTCAGCTCTTCGTGCAATACCGATCCAGCTTGGAAAACAACGCCTGGCATTTGAAGTCCCAATATAAAAACATATCTTTCTCTCTGTGGAAATAGATGTTTACAAGCAAATTAAAGTGTCAAAAAATGTAATTACATCTCAAATAAAAAAAGCAAGACCATGCAAACAAATCTCAATAAAGTAACAAACAAAATTCAAGGAGAACAACAGTTTATGTGTTGTATGATTGCCTCTGTTCTGCTTTTTTTAATTTAGGATGTTTGGGTTTACTTTGTTTAATTTTGAGTTGTTTAGCTGTGCACATCCTGTGTTGAAGTTTGATTAATCTGTTTTTATTATATATTGAATATAATTTGCCCAAACCCTATATCAACCATCTGGGTTTCCTAACCGGCGACTGTTGATATGATTTAGCCACAACCGGCCACGTGACTCAGTGGTAGAGCTCACAATCGGAAGGTCACAAGTTAAATTCCTAGTTGGAGTAGACTCAGCCCTCCATGGCTCCGTGGTCGATAAGATAACTTTGTGAAGAATTCAACAGTGGTTGTGCTATTATAAACTCGCCCCTGCCGTGAGAATGTGGAATTTCCACCACTGGCTCAGACGTGTGCCGCCTCAATGCTCATTTCAGCGCGAAACCACTTCAGATACTTTTGACTAAATACGACTGCATCCCAAGGACGTTTAAAACCAAGAGATGGGTACACAAATGCGGGGCAGCAGCGGGTCGGGAGTGCACACGGGGCGGTCAGAAAGAGTTGAGTGCAGCCGTCGATGGTGCAGGCAGTGCTACTACTAGTCCACGGGCCCAGACCAAAAAAAAAATCATTTATTGGTACCACCTGAGGTGGCAAAGTCTAGTAATGATTTTTGTAATCCTCCACGTGTGTGGGACATATTCTATGGTGAACCTTTGCGGAGTAGCAGTTTAGTTGTAGTTACCATGACTTTTATACCCATAACCCTATCACAGGCGGCATCCAGAATGATGAAATGGGCATTATTACTGAAAAACTACCTAGACCAAAGCCGGTTAGGTCACAAACTGGTCTTTATTGGTTTAAATACACAATGAAAACACAGGATAATAAGGAATACCATAGTGAGGTAAGGAACTACTTGAAAATTATAAACATTGACATTCGCATATACTTAGTCAATGATATTTGTAATCCCATATATATCGTTCGTGATGGGTATATGTGAAGAAGGTTACATTATTGTCATCAAGCTCTGTGTGTACTTAGCTGGTTTTAACAAGGGTAACCAAATCCAGAATCAAGACACTGTGCATCAGTGTATACTACTACTACCACTGCAATACCATCAGAATCACCACCCTGTGTCACTCATCAAACTGCTGGTCTATCTCGTCATCTGACGATAATCCTGCAGGTTTTGGTTACTGCAGGTCTGTAACCTGCACATGTCTGTGCATGTCAGTCCATTTGACAGGCACGTGCAGCTTCGCATTTTGCATGAACGCACATACTTGCATGTTAGCAGTCCCAAGACCACATCTGTTGCGGGTGGGGAGGGCATACAGTAAATTTGCCAGCTTGCCATCATCGTCTGTCCATCCATACTCAGTAGGGCTTGGCACCACAGGGTTAGCCTGCAGACAGCACTTCCAGATTGCTGCCTGATAGTTGGCTCGTTGAACGTGCATGAAGAGACAAGTCTCTACATGGTGGCAACTGGCTGGACTCGACTTCTCCCCTTTTGGTGCAGAAGAGCTGGTAGTGCGGTTCGTTCATCTCACCAGTGCTGCTATTAGCAACATACATGCGACAGGTGAACTGCTCAATTTTCTGGAACAGCTCATCACTCACATTCCATGACTGCCAGAGTCGACTAAACGTCTCTTGGCAGGAAGTGTCCTTTCTCACCATCTTCAGGGCATTCAGCTTCCTTCGACCGGCGAATGCACTGACAGTGTCGCAGCCTGTGAAGGCGTGTCAGCCAATTCGGCTGTCACAGATGATGCTGTCTCCAAGTGACCTTGCCAGTTTGCTGATATCGACAGACCGTGTGTGGTTGTGTCCCACACTTCTGGTAGATGGGATAGGTGATGTCCTTCTGGAAGCCAAGACAAAGCACCATGACATCAGTGTCCTCAGGCATGATGATAACTACCTTTGAGCCCACATTTGCTGCATGCAATGCATGCAGGAGCAGACGGGTCTCAGCTTCTTCATGCGTGGAGTGCAGCTCTGCTACTTCCTCACACTCATCTTCTGTCAACTTGTAGCAGGTTTCCTCACAGGTCATGTACAACACCTTGCCATGCAGCATCTCTCTGTGTCGTGGGAGTTTCCACTCCTCCACCAGAAACTTGATGAGACTGGTCTTGTTGGAGGGACTGCAACGAAATTTTCTCCACTGCTGGACGTGGTGTCCCCCTGCAAGGTTCTTATACTGGAGAGTGGTGTCTGCACCCCGGTTCAGTCGCTCAGCATCTTTGATCGAAGTCTGTCAGTAGACATAAAAAACATCAATCCTCTCACTCTGTGCCCCCACGTGGAGGACCAGGGTCAAGGATTACTCTGCCACTTGTGCAAAGGTTTTGTTGTTGCCAGGCTCATCCCATCAATGATGGAAGTAGATGGGGTTGGGATGTCTTCTGCAGGAGACTCATTCTTTTCCAGCTCTCTGGCAAGTACAGCCTTGTTTGTTTTTCGTAGGGACCCATCAGCATTTGCCAGTGCCCATGGCAGTGGTCCCAGTGGGTGGGCAAGGCCATCCTTCATATTCACCTTCCTGCTTTCAGCCACCAGGGTTATGTGGCTGAACAGGTTTCTATCTGCCTTCAGAACCACATTGTGTGCTTTCTTTCCATGTGCTGTTTTTGTGCTGATATTCGAGAATGTCTTCAGACTTTGCTTGGTAATCTTGTCGTGGAATTGCACAGATGGTGGGTCCTCAGCTAACCTTGTTTGCTTGAATACCTGGTAGGCCTCTTCTCCTATCTCAAGAGCTCTCAAGAGATCCCTGTTCATATCAGGTGGAGCCATGGTGCCAGTGGAGAGGCTAACCAGATCTGTCTCATCGGGGGGCATATGACTGATCCACTTATTCTCCATAAGGTCAATGAGAGACTGGACATCTGCTTAATCTCTCTTGATCCTTGGACCCTGTAGATCTGGATGGGACAGTTTGGACCTGCATTGACCTATCAGGCCTCTCAGCTGTCTGAGGTACATGCTTCTGTATGCAGCTGTTAGGTAATATTTGGTCAACGCTCCTGGCTTCAAGCTGAATCCCTTTGTCCCTCCAGCTGCCTGGGTGTCTTTGTTCACCGTTTCTTCTATAGCTTGGTCAACAGGGATTCAGCCAAAGGGATTGGTGGAGCCCAGTTGAACTGAGAAGCCTCCTTCCATGAATTCCGTGTAGACATCTGGGTGTGTGATGGGCAGCTGAGACATCTGGGCATAGTAGTAGTAGTAGTAGGGGAGGTAGCGTGCATAATTAATCCTATCATAAGCGAAGCACCATGGGATCATTGCTCGAATGCTTGCCAAGTGTAGCATCCAGTCTCCCTCTCTGGATGCTCAGATGAGCCCCAACAAGATTTGAACCATGTCCAAATAGGACACCCAGAAGGTCGAGAGGCTGCCGTTTCACCTCTGAGGAACTCGCGGTAGACTTCAAACAGTTCAATGATGCATGTACATGAGCTGTTATCGAGGACCTCCTTCAAAGCGGCTTGTGAGACTTCTTTCCCAAGGTTGTCAATGGTCCTCAGTGTCTCATCTAAGTGAACCATGCTGTTCATGTGAGTTGATTCCAACCAGGACAGGAAACCATTCCACGTCAGTCGCATGAGAGCCTCATACAGAAGTTTGTGTCATCGCACTGCCCTGTTGTACTTGCGGCCATCCATAGCACCAGCAATGGAGCCTTCTGCGATCATGCCAAACTCAATGCAGATAATTATTACCAATAACAAAGTTATTCGTAATAATTGTGTGCACGTTATGAAAGTTTACAATTTTAGAATCAAAATATAAAAAAATATAAAAATTGACAAACTGAACAAAATTAATTATTTTTGCCTGTAGTACATGGCCTTAACTAATAATCTTAACAGGTACATTAACAATACATTGGGGGTAAAGTTAATACTTTAGATATCTTTACTGAACAGAAATAATACAGAAGCACCAGTACTTGCCTCACCTGCCAGTAAATGATCATGAGCAAACAAGCTGCTAGAAACAGAAGGAAAACCGATAGCACCAATCTATTCTAGACTTAACTAAGTCACTGAAATTGAAGAACAAGCGTGAATAAATGCAAGAATATGTATGAAATGCATTCTGTGGGGACAAACATCCATTTTGTAAATTATTGATTGTCTTAATTAACAGCAGAGGTGTTGTAATGTTTTGTAACATCCAGGCAAATAGGCGTGATTGCGATAGGTGCAAAAACAGATTTCCTGCGAGAAAAAATTAACAGCTGCTCATTTGGAAAGGTTATCATGGATTATTTTACTTGTGTAGATGTCACAAATAAAATGGCACCATTGAAGTGTTGCCACCTCGGGCGGTACCGATATCTGGTCTGGCCCAAGGACTACAAGATGAGGGCGCTCTCTTGTCGTTCATTTCCTCGCACCGGGGCCCATGCCAACTACCGCTGCATCACAACGCTGATCAGAACTATTTCATGACCGCAGAGGGAGATATTTACATGAGCAGTTGTTCGGAACACAGTGTTCCCGGAAAGAAATGTCAGACTTACCGAAGAAGCTCCCTCGTTATGTAGTGATTGCGTAACATGTACGGTCTATTGTTCAACGTGAAGTGCAAAGTGCGAGTCTACGCACACTTTTGATATTCGATCATCAACGCCTTCCTTGAAGCGTTAAATGTGTAGTATTTGGCCCACCCCACACTTCGTCAGTGATAAGAATTCCATCGACACCGCCATTATAACTACTATAGTGTCCTAAATGCTCCATGTCACTCTACATCGAACAGCTCCCCTCATTAATAATCATGAGCAGGTGACGTCCTCCAAATGGCACCCCCCCCCCCGCCCATTGATTATAATTAGCTGCTGACGTCACACCACATGGGGGGCCGAGGCGCCTCCTCCCCCCTCCTCGGCGTCAACTTACAGCCCTCACTACAAAGGCAGAACCCTCACGTCACGCGATCTCCGTAACGCTGTTGAGACATCAATGTAAAAGGGACAACATGATGAACAAGGGATTATAACTTTAAAATTAAATAGGGATGTGTCACCGCGCCCTTACAAATTGCACACACGCATTAATGCAATTAATATCACATCGCGGTCTGCTTTTCGCTTGCAAGTTTCAGATTTACTGCAATACACCCGTCCTTGGATGGGCAAAAGGCGAGTTCTAAATATTCGTACGATTGTACTAGGTACTGGCTCGGTGCTGAGCATACTTGCTTGTCTGCTGATGTGCTATTCAAAGTTTCCGTCATCAGCACAATCGACATTTATAAAAAAAAGTACCAAGATTTTTTGACCAAAATGTTGCGGCTGTCTCTTAACCAAATGTTAAAATGTTGGGTTGGTGTCTAGTCCAGCCAACACCCCCCACCCCTCACATCACATACCCCAGTTGACAAATTCATGGCCCAGTTATAAAATCTGCATGTGGTGAAAGTTTCGAGTGGATGTGAAGTAACAAAGAAAGGGGTTGTTGTGCTCGCAGCTAGGACTGTACTATTCAATACAAACTCACCATGTTTGCCCACTAACTGCACCGTACGTTATAAGATAATAATAACAATATATTATACCTTTTCTGTTTCTTTATTATAAGTGTTAATGGGCAAGATGATGGTTATTTTTTTAAAGTGCTTCCGCAGCCTTTGTACCACAAAGAGCCTTGTACTTTGAGTATGGCATGGACAAATAACCCGGAATGAGCCCGATCTCATCGGATCTCAGAAGATAAGCAGGTTTGAGCCTGCAAAGTGCTTGGACGGGTGACGGTTATGCATGACAGGGAAACTATCGGCTGCTTTCGGGGCTTTGTGGCGGGCAGCAGAGGACGGTGCAGCAAAATGCATAGTTGTTGTACTGTACTTATATGCTGCCACGTGTCTAAGCTCGCCGCTTGCACCCACACTGACCAGCGCAGTGAAGGATGATTAAATAACGGCCGTGGCCTTGTAAAGCATAAGCAGGCCCGCATCCAGCAGTGAATTGGCACAATGCTGCAAAACTGAAAGCATCACAGTTATACAATTCCAAGAAAGCAATTCCACCCCTACCTCTCTGTTCTCTCGATGTGCTGGTAAGAAGGGCCATTGCACAAAATGTCACGTATTATATAATTTACTTTTTTATGGCCAGTGTTTTTACAAATGTGCCGAGTATATTTTGTGTTTGTCTCAAGAGAGCTGTGTTTGTCTGTATTCTTTGCATTGGCAGCCAGGCGTAATGTCCCAAAGCTGTCCTTCATAATTGGGAGACCACATGTATTACCACTCTTCGTGGTAGACACACACACACAATCATTATCCACAAATATAACCTTTGTACGTCATTAAGACAAGAAAGCAATGCTCAAAGGTGACACGGGGCATTCTGTATTTGACAATCAATTAACATCTGATAATAATTACAGCCTCTTGTCAATCCGCTGCCGGATCAGGCTCTCGTCAATGCCATGTCGGCCGTGGAGGGTGTTTGACTATACTCCACCATGCTGGACATGGTGGACATTGTGAGTACCCAAAATCAATTTAAATACCACTCGCCACTGATGTTAGCCATGGCTGGGAATCAAACTCAGGTCGCCAACCACTACACCGCCACTTCTACATCACCCACCACCAATACAGTACACGTCTGCCATTCTAGACAGCCGCAAGTCCACTTCCAGTTAAATGTGGGTCTCTGGCAATCGCGCAGCCTTATATAAGGGCGGCTTATGTAACGCAATTTTTTTTACAGCAGTCTAGCAGCCTCGCTCTTTAAAAATAAAACCTCGAGTGGGCCCCCCTCTCCCTCCTGCCACTTACAATATTGTGCACGTGGATCAGGAAGCGCCTTTCTTCATTCCAGAATATTCCACGGACGGCCGGTCAGGCAGCCGTCAACCGCCACACTCGCGCAAGATGGCTCACAGCCACCCTGTTTATTTAATTAAAATATTTGTGTTGTAAACGTCTGCCAATTTAATCCCGAGCCAGAGTCATCGTGTCATGAGACGATGCATTCATTCGGATTGCTCGCATGAGCAGCGTAACCCCCTTCGTGTTGGGTAAACAGCCCACAGAAGTGGACGTTACAGAGCTACCAGTGAGAATCCTTTAAGTGACATCTGGTCTACGTGGTAGAGGGCAACACTTTCCCACCACCCTGCACGGGAGAGTCGTGTTCGCCGCATAACAATCAGATAAAGTGCAGAACTAACTTTTTGTAGACGTGGTGATGGGTATTTTGTGCAGTGATGGGTGATGTGGCCATGGCCATCATCAACTCACTGCACTTGAGAACACAGTTTCACCTCTGGTGCTGGCTGCCAGCTATTGAACCCCGGATCTCAGCTGGTGCCAATTCAGCACTGTGACCTCTGAGCCAACCGGCCTCCTCGCCGCCTTGCAGGAGTCTTGATTTTACAAACTTTTTGTTACACGGAAAAATAACATTTTTCCCCGATCATTTTTAAGCGCCCCGAGACTGCTGCCGATGATATTCATAATGCGCTGAGTTGTTTCGATTTAACCACCGTGAAAGGTTTGAATAGTTGGTCTATTTTCATGCGTGCTGAGATAAATACGTAAAAGGTCTCTATTTGTTGGAAGAACATCTTACACAAGTGCCGTTTCTGGTTGTTCATTGTGTTCACCGAACTAAATGAGGGCTGTTTACACTTTATTCCTATCCTCATGGTTCATGAACATTTCGTGTAAAAAAAAACCCTGTGCTGAGCCAGCCGGGATGATGAACTTTTCACTACAGATGCGCTGGGAACGCTGTCCATTTGGAATCCTCCACCGTAAAATATTAAGCAATGCTCCATTTGCTGATGATTTATTAGAAAGCTGTCCGATCACTTATTTTTTTTTTGGTGTGTATGTGGGTGTCCACCCCCCTACCCCAAACACAAACAATTTATTTAAATTGTGTTATTGGCATCTCATCACTTTACAAAAAAATCAATTTGGAAATGTTGCACACAAATTAGAGAATGCCTATCAGAACAGATTCACCACTGGTCTGCAAAAAAACCCACGTCTTTTCAAGCGGTCTTTTTCACCCTTGATAAGTAGAACCGATATTCTAAATTCTTATCGTTGGAATTTAGGCTAAATTAAGTGCAAAACCAAATTGAATGTGATGGGGGTGGGGGTTGCGTGTGTGTGTGTAGTCATTCAACCTGGCTATCAACTCGCTGCACTTGAAACCCCAATGGATGGGGTGGCTGTCAGAATTCAATCCCCAGGTTCTCAGACTGGTGTTGTCACCTGTCCTGGTTTCCACGGGATCCACGTGCCTTTTTGTTAGGGAGCCTGTCCTAGCAAATAAGTAACTTTTCCGTTTAACACGTAGACTTTCGCGACCAACGTCACCCATGAGAGCTTTTTTTGGGGTGTTAGATCGCGTAAATATATAAATGTTGTCGTTAAACGCGCCACCACCCGACACAGCCAACTAGTAAGGGTCGTCACGTAAACAGAACGTGGCCAATTCGTTACTAGTACAGTGCACCGTTGTGTTGGAGAGAAAATCCACAACGCTTGCAATCTGAGTACAACGTTTCGCCAATAATTACAACTAGAACGATCAGGCGACAGCCAGATTTATAAATGTTGTGGATTTGCTCTCCAACACACAACCGGCGTGCGGTACTAGTAACGAATTGGCATGTTCTGTTTACGCGACAAACCTTACTAATTGGCTGTGTCGGGTGGTGGCGGGCTTAATTTATATATTTACGCGATCTTAACCCCCCCCCCCAAACACCTGTATTATGGATGTAACTTTTCCCACGGTTTTATTCGTCGGCTGCATCATAATAATGAAAAAAAAACGACTGTACTCAAAGCCATGCATCTACATGCAGTTCTCCCCACTTCGGCTATTGTACGACGATACATCCCGGTATATTTGAAACCTCAAAAGTGGCAACCCTACCCCCGACGCCTGAGCCATTCAGCCACTTCCAGTAAGGCTTTCTTAAACGACTACACTATGTCATACGCGTTTGTTATGGCTATCAACGGTTAGGATTACGTACGGCGCGAAAGAAGTTTAAACATACATGCAGTCTGTCACAAACCCGTCAACCCCTTATCAGTGCCTACCTTATTACAGACCAATTCAGACATGGTCACCCCGTGACCTTATACATCTCAAAGTTCATCCTAAAAAGTCCCATCACAAGGGAGAAACACAAACAAAGAGACAAAACATTGCTTTGCCCCTATTGAAACTGCTGTACGCCGTTTGGACCTGAAAACTCAATTTGCCAGTACAAGAATACGGGGTAAACCGTGTGGGGTTACAGCTGTGCCCGTGCCAGCCCCTATTGGTGCGTTTACATTCGCTGTTGGCATTTTAACGACGCCCTTCCTCGTTCGCGATGGAGCCCCACACCGCACGCGGTCTACACGAAAAAAGCCGCCCCCCCCCCCGCCTTCCTCGTCTCCCGCTGACGACGTCTCTACACCTTTTGCCGTCCACATTAAAGCGAGGCGATCGATTTCCCACGTGGCCCAAAGGGCTTCCGCTTCGGTCAATATCACGTACGTTGCCAGGTGAAATGACATAAATTCGAGAATCATTATCACTTTAACCCTGCTTCAAAGATGTTTTCTTTCTTCCAACAGCAGTATTATTGACAGCATTTTTAAAAAAATTAGAATGCACTCACCAACACGTTAATGGCCTGGCCTTTCTCCCACAGCACACCTAGGATAACCCCTCCCAAATCCACCGCTGGATGACGGCCTCCACCGTGCCGGCGCGGCTGGCGTAGATAGCGCATTTCCACTAGCACAGGGGCACCGTGCCGTGTCGCCCTACGACTTGCACATGGAATGAGCTGCACTGCCCTCTACTGACCAACGTAGGAGCTTCGCGAGCAGCCTCCGCCACCGAGATTTGTGAATTTTACTGCTGCTCGCCCCGTCCGAGCAACGGGACTTGCTCGAGCCTGCTCCAGCTTAGTAGATCACACGGGGGATCAAGAGGATTCCCTGTGGGTTTGGTCCCTGGTAGAGAAGGGGGGGGCGTCAGGCACCACGCGTTGGTAATTCCTCACACAGATGACAGGGCACCTCCCTGCCCTGGGAAAGGGGAACGATCTCAGCTCTGTTCACACTTGCGCTCTCACTCTCTATCCCAGCCCAGCGAGCCCATCCTCCGTCTCGAATACCCCATTCCTCGCTGCCAGCTACCCTCGCCTTCTCAGCTACCCCTTCCTCACTTTCAGCTACTCTCGTCTTCTCAGCTACCCCCTCCTCACTCCCAGCTACTCTCGCCTTCTCAGCTACCCCTTCCTCACTCTCAGCTAGTCTCGCCTTCTCAGCTACCCCTTCCTCACTCTCAGCTACTCTCGCCTTCTCAGCTACCCCTTCCTCACTTTCAGCTACTCTCGCCTTCTCAGCTACCCCTTCCTCACTGCCAGCTACTCTCTCCTTCTCAGCTACCCCTTCCTCACTGCCAGCTACTCTCTCCTTCTCAGCTACCCCTTCCTCACTCTCAGCTACTCTCACCTTCTCAGCTACCCCTTCCTCACTCTCAGCTACCCTCACCTTCTCAGCTACCCATTCCTCACTCTCAGCTACTCTCGCCTT
>CM025618.2:7656330-7669182 GCA_014621495.2 Entosphenus tridentatus
AGCTACCCCTTCCTCACTCTCAGCTACCCTCACCTTCTCAGCTACCCCTTCCTCACTCCCAGCTACTCTCACCTTCTCAGCTACCCATTCCTCACTCTCAGCTACTCTCACCTTCTCAGCTACCCATTCCTCACTCTCAGCTACTCTCGCCTTCTCAGCTACCCATTCCTCACTCTCAGCTACTCTCACCTTCTCAGCTACCCCTTCCTCACTCCCAGCTACTCTCGCCTTCTCAGCTACCCCTTCCTCACTCTCAGCTACTCTCGCCTTCTCAGCTACCCATTCCTCACTCTCAGCTACTCTCGCCTTCTCAGCTACCCATTCCTCACTCTCAGCTGCCCCCTCCTCACTCTCAGCTACCCTCGCCTTCTCAGCTACCCATTCCTCACTCCCAGCTACCCATTCCTCACTCTCAGCTGCTCTAGTCTTCTCAGCTACCCATTCCTCACTCTCAGCTGCCCCCTCCTCACTCCCAGCTACTCTCGCCTTCTCAGCTACCCCTTCTTATCAGCTACTCCTTCACTTTCAGGTACTCCCTCCTCACTCCCAGCTCTCTCCTTTTCAGCTACCCATTCCTCACTCTCAGCTAACCATTCCTTCTTCTCAGCTGCCCCCTCCTCACCCACAGCTACTCTCCCCTCAGCTACCCCTTCCTCACTCTCAACTACGCCCTCCTCGGCTACCTCCTCCTCCCTCCCAGCTAACCCTCCTCACTCTCCGCTACCTCCATCCTCAGCTGCTCTTTCCTCACTCTCAGCTACCCCCTTCCTCACTCTCCGTTACCCCCTCCTGATGACTCCCTCCTCACTACTAGCGACGACCCCTCCACCTTCTCAGCTCACCCCCCCACCCCCAGCTCACCCCCCCCCACCCCCTCAACGTCCACTGCCGTTGCGAGACGGCGTGCGGCTTTCAGAGAATGAGGCCAGCCACGAAATAACCACAACACAAGGGGAAGTGGCTCAATTTTCTTCGTAATCACCGCGTCTGTGCCCGCCACCGGCATCACGGCAGAATGCGCGATTCGAGATCTCCGTTCTTCAACAGAGGGGGCTGGGGGGCTGGGGGTGGGGGGCTGGGGGTGGGGGGCTGGGGGTGGGGGAGAAAATAAAAAATAGGACAACCGTGGGTAATTAGCTGCAAATGTCTGATGGTGCACCTGCATGGAATCGCCGTGATGATGGAGGGGAGGAGAGTGGGCCCCCTTTTTTCCGGATTTCCAATAATTTTCTGGAGCAGCACTACGCCTGCAGGTTGTGTGCCACCGAGAAGGAGATCTCAGTACCACGTCCCTCGCAGCTCTCCTCCTTCCTCCTTTAGTCGTGCTCCCCCCCCCCCCCGATTACAGCAGAGGTTCTCTCGTGTGCTTGCAGACTTCATTCCTCAGTGGGCTGTACTTCAAGTTCTGCAGCTGCCCCGCAGCAGCATTCTACGCAAATGGAATTCACATTCCTCCCTCGTTGATGATATAAAACAAGGGGCAGCCCCTGCAATTGCTTTGCTCGTGCCACTGCTGCTGGCGGAAGGACGTCCAGCTCAAAATAGCTCCCTTGATTTAAGTGCTGTGAAGAAGGGTTATTGCCCGAAACGTCACCTATTATATATATTTTTTCTCATTTCAGGGCAGCGCTATTTGCGAATTTGTTGAGTTTTATTTTGTGAACTAGGCATGTAGAACTCCTTTCGCAACGTACGTAGCCAACCGTGCTAAATCGGAGGTGCTGGGGAAAGACAGCAAACTAAATACAAAAAGCAGTTCTAAAGAAAAGGCCGACTTGGCCTACCCTTCGACGGACGTGGGGATATCCGCGCTTTAGGCCACCATACGCGATCTGCTTACAGATCAACTGAACTACGGTGCAGCCGTTTATGCTGCTGGGTGGAGTGGAGAGAGAGAGGCACGGAGGCATTTAAGAAACTAGCACCGTCGTTTAAACTGCCACGCCGGGAGATCGACTCTCACCTGTGGCTGCGTCTGCTTGATATAAGGGGCCCAATAATCTGTGAGTTCCTATGTGTGTACGTGTATTATATATATAAAGCATTTGCACGCAATAAAACAAATATAATTAAAACCAAGTGTGCTCGGGAAACTCACAAACCAGATGACCCCTGATGGTTATATAAGTTCTAGGGGGGGGGGGGAACCCGACGCATACGTACATATTTTACAGGATGATCAAGACGAATGACGGAGTTACAGCCAACGGAATAGGACACGTCTGAGAGGACATACGGAACCGAAGAGATGGAGCGATTGAATCGGCGCCTCGGCTGGCAAGTGCCAGGAGGATGACTAAATCACGAGAGATGGCAGCAGCTTGGAGGAGGCCTTCACCCAGCAGTGGATTGCCCATGGCCGCTGATGGTAACTACGATGATGATTTATTTGGTGTCTTCACACACGAGCAGTGTTCTATATACAATCGTATGCTTATCCGTTTACAATAATCCTCCAAACTGATCCACCACACACTAACAAATCAACCAACCCGCCAACGTGAAATTTGGACATTTCTGCCAAAAGTTCCAATTTCCTTGGCAAAGTTGACCATGAGACTGGGCGCACCAAGGAGGCAACTCCCGATAGCGACTTCACGGTGGAGTCTGAGATTAGATAAGCGCGCTGAGAAGACTGTGACCCCGCTGTGTGTGTGGTGTGTGTGTTCTCCGAGTGTACAATGTTTCCTCGATGATCGACGTACCTTGGGGGGGGGGGGACATCTTCACACAGCGACAGAGACAGACAACGAACAGAGCTGCTCGCCTCCCGCCAACGCTCCTCGCAACATTTATTCCGGGCGATTTGACAGGCTTCGTAACATTGAGTGCTCGCAATACCGCATATGCTATATTACTTTTCTTAGAAATATAAAAACAGCTGGAAGGCTTTGCGGGGTTCTGCCAGTGGAAGGAGCCGAATAAACAAAAATTAATCGAGGGCAAGGGAGAGCTAAATAAAAAACGGCGCCAATAAAAGGGGACGACGTGCCCACCTGCTGGGTGCTCCGAGCAGTTGCAACGCGGGGCAATGAAGCACACACATTCTTTGGGGCTTTTGGTAAAGTCACGTAGATAGGTTCAAAGAAAATAACAAAAAAATTCCAAAAAACTACGACGATTCGATGGCTTGTGTTGCGATCGAAACGTCGTAGTTTTTTGTTCTTTTTTGGTTATTCTCTTTGAACATATCTACGTGACTTTACCGAAAGACCCAAAGAAAATGAATTCCTGCGGTTACGAAAGCTTTAAGTCAAAAATGTAATGAAGCACAAGTTCGCGCGTGACTCGTCGTACCCCGATTACGATGGCCTTATACGAGCCACGGCGACGGCATCAAGCGCCGCTGTTCCTATTCCTAGCCCTGGCAAGACATTTGAATCCGGCTGGGTTAGGTTTCCGAGCAAAAAAGAAAGACGGATCGCATCTTTCCCTATGGCACAGCGCCGCGCCGCGGAGGTGATATGTGGCGCGGCAAGGACCGATTCGCGACCGCTCAGACAGGAGCGAATTAAAACAAAAGAAACGCACACAAACACACGCAAAACTGCACGCAGCTGTACACGGGAAGATTTGGCAGCGTCGTGCGACGCAAGAACAATGAAAGCGACACCATTCCATAGCATTTAAATGTATTCGCCCAGAGACGCGACAAGCACGGAGAGACGAACTCTGCGTGCTGACGCACATTGCCGCGTGCCAGTTGTGCTCTGTCGTGGGTCGTGGGCCGGTGTGACGGTTCCTAGACTTGTGGCAAAGTACCCAGAGCGGCAAAAGTAAATGGAAAATTGGCGACACAAGCCAGAGTAGTGCGCCCCCCCCTCCTCTTACCCTATATAGTCGCGTTTCTATATTAGCTCTCTTCACTTATTTGACTGTAACGGTTCCACCTGAAGACGGAAGCTTGTGTTGCCTCCGAAACGTCGCGATTTTATTTAGTTGTTTTCATTTATTTATTTTTTACCTACGTGACTTTACGGAATAAAACAATCTTTGCAGTCACGAAAACTTCAAATCTAGAATGTGGCCATGCAACCCAAGCTACTGGGCCATGTAGTAAACCACTGTAGTCTGATTTTCGATGCTTGCATTGTGGCTGAAACGTCGTGAGAATTATTTTATTATGTTTTATTTTTATAATTTTAATATTTCCATTCTACGTGACTCTACCGAAAGAACGAAGAAGATGAATCACTGTAGTCCGCACTGCTGCAACGGAGGAGGAATAGCAAAACTCCTCGAACTCTCTCCTGAAGCCCCTCTCGTCGTGGCCATCAGATCTCAATATTGGCATTTAGCTCCTCAACACGGTGCTGTCATCATGAACAGTGGCTCATGGAAGGGGCCGTGCTGCCACAAGCCGAACGGGGAGGAGTACTTGACAGAGCAGGGGTTGTCTCGAGCTGCTTACTGAGAAGTAGAAAAAGGTGGCGTAGAGGTTGTGCTTGCATTGGATAGGGGGGCAGACATCACGACGCCGATTATCGCAAACTCGCGTGCAGTGTGCGTGACTTGGTGAGAACAAGTTTTGGGTTTCAGCCGGAACAGTGCAGGAACTAGTTTGGGATGCTACTTCCATCTCGTCTTATTTTTGCAGCGGTGTGTAGGCACATAGGCTACACTAAATACAGGATTATTATGGATTGGCGTGCCTTGTACTCTAGTGGTAGTACCTTATGCCGACAATCATTCCTCCAGGCCAGGCCAAGGAACATTCCGGAGAATATCGATGAACCCAGTTTGACTGAGAAATAAGTCCGGGTTTGGTTCATGGAAAAAGGTCGCACACCCTGCCTTTGCGTGTTGATAAATCGAGCTGAATGGGGACCCCAAAGACTGTGTAGCTACAAGCAGCAACGTTTTCAATTCTTGTTGATTTTGCAGGGTAGAAAAGTGTGTGTGCATGGGGTTTTTTGTTTTGTTGAATGCACCAGGCGGTCTCTGTGAGGCCTTTCCAAATCCCGCACAAAATGGCATGTTGATATCTGTTCACAGCAAGTATACCGTCGACCGATTTGCTTTCCAAATAAATATTATCCAGCAGCATTTGCTCGAGCAAGCAAAGTCTGGACCGGTTTCAACGTTGTTAAGCAACCGCTTCTGGGTTACAAGATGTTATTGGCAAGAGAACTCCATCTAAACTATGGGGCCCTGTTCCATGGAAAAAATACAATATTGGAAACAAATTGAACATTATATTGCTATAATGGTATCCAGACACGGTTTCACGCGCTCCCTCGCCACCTACTGACCATGCCGGCCACGCCACACGCATTCACGACACTTTACACAGTGGTTTGTTCAAGGGGGGTAAGTTTACAAAAACAAGGCCTATGAAATAACATAACCGACACGCACCAGGTGAACTTATCATCGATATGAATCCCGTAGAGCAGTGGTTACCTCATGTCTATCCGTGGGGCGACACCTTGAACGCCAGTCCCCATTCCCCCGACCTCTCATCGTGCGCACTTTCACGCCGGATTCAGTAAGAATGGGGAACCATCTGGCCTCGAGCTGGTCGCTCTCTACCCTTGAGCTTACGGCTTGAATGCTCTGTTCCTGCGAGGGCTAACGGGGTGTTACGCCGCTGTTTCCAGGAGGGAGGTTCATGATCTTTCCAGTTTGCCAGGATGGCCTTCCCAGCAGTAGCCAGCGGTTCTTAACCCGTGGGTCGCGGGGCTTTGAGTGCTGTCCCCTTGTATGTGTGGATTTTCTCCGGGTTCTCTGTGTTCTTACCACATGCCACACAACCACGAATGTAAATGGGCCGACATTCCAATGCAGGATACTCCTGAATAGGAGTGTTGAGACTCATTAAGGGTTTCCTGTATAAATAAATGGCAATTGTACGTCTATTTCTAACACGTAGGTTTTAACGACCAGTATTACTGTATTCATAATAAAGGTTTTTGGGTTAGATCACGTTATTATAAATGTGTCGCGACCCTCCACCACCCGACACGGCCAATCAGTAAAAAATGTGTCACGTTAATAAAACGCCAATTAGTTACTTCTTCAGCCCACCGGTGTGTTTGAAGAGTGAATCCACAACATTTAGAATTTGAGCAGTACGACGTTTCGCTGGTAATGACATCCAGCATCTTCGGGCGATTTGCCAGAATAGTGAAGCCATCCACCTGCTTCCGGTCTTAAACAGTGCAGGATGACGTCATCATTGTTGAACCCCATTAGGTTTCGAGATCAGAGGCGGAAGTGGGGGGGTATTGTAATTATATAATAGATTAGTAATCAGTTAATTAGTATGTGATTCCTCTATAAGGAATTGTAATATGTATTGTGTATTACTTAATAATACGCTTCTAGGCTGCGCTAAGTCTGTAGCTAACAGAGCGGGTTAAAATGATTTGTATTTTTCTCAATTTTGATGGATTCTCTAATTTGTCTTGGCCAGTAATAATTAGTTTTGCATAACACTTCAACGTTATCAAAATCAACTGAGTGCCCTTGTTGGCAAGCATGTTCTGTCACTGCTGACAGTTCTGTTTGAGATCATTTAATGTTCCTTTGGTGTTATTTTAGTCTTACGCTAATGTTATGTCCCGAATGTCCACTATAGCATTTACCGCATTAGCAATTGATCCGATATACACCTTCTGTTCATAACTTCGGTAATTCATTTTTAGTACAAGACACTAGTTTTTGAATTTTGTGTACCGTACCAAATTTTACTTTAATGTTTTGCTTTTGAAAAACACGGGCTAATTTGTCAGTTACTCCTGAGATATATGGTATTTTAATTATTTTGATAATCTGATCACTTTCAGCAATATTGTTGTTCGGACATGGTTTGGCATTCACTGCTCTGTTAATTTCAGCATTATTGTAGCCATTCAGTCGTAGTGCTTCTTTAACATGTTTAATCTCTCTCCTTAGACTTTCACCATCTGACACTGTTTTTGCCCGATGTATGAGCGTCTTGATGAGAGAGGATTTATGTGCTGGGTGATGATGCGAATCTGCATTCAGATAGGCATCAGTGTGCATTTCCTTTCGGTAGACGCTGTGTGTTATTTTGCCATTTTGACTGCATCCAAGCAAAATATCTAGGAAGGGGAGTGTGTTGTTCACCTCCATTTCCATGGTGAACTGGATGGCTGGGTTTTGTGCATTGAGATTATTTAAACATTCATTAAGTGTATCCTTACCATGTGACCAGACAACCAAAGTGTCATCGACATATCTAAACCAAGAAGATGGTTATAATGTACTTGAGGCAAGTGCTCTTGTTTCAAAGTTTTCCATGTACAGATTTGCTATAGCAGGAGATAAAGGAGAGCCCACTACTGCTCCTTCCTTTGTTGAAAGAAGTCACCTTTCCATACGAAGTAAGTGTTATTTAGCAATAGTCAGCTAGTTTTGGAATATCTTCTGGTAAACCTGTCTTCTTTACCAGTGTATCAAGTAAATTAAGTGACTCGTTAACTGAAACCTTAGTGATTAGAGAAATTACATCAAAACTCACCAAAATATCATTGGGGTTAAGTTTAATATCTATAATCACATTCACAACATGTTCTCAATTTCTTATAAATGAAGATGTCTTCCCGATGTAGGGCTTGATAATGATCAAAACAATTAAAATACCATTTATCTCAAGAGTAACTGACAAATTAGCCCGTGTTTTGCAAAAGCAAAACATTAAATAAAGATTTGATACGGTACACAAAATTAAAAAACTAGTGTCTTATACTAAAGATGAATTACCGAAGTTATGAACAGAAGGTGGACGGATGGGACACACTTTTTACCGATTGGCCGTGTCGGGTGGTGGAGGGTTGCGATATATTTATAATCACGTGATCTAACCCAAAAACCTTTATTATGAATGTCTTTCTTTTGTTATTTATTTTTGTAATATTTAGGACTTGCAAAACTGTTGGCCTAATTTGAGGCCGACAAAAGGGCCGTACATACACACGTGCAGGGCTCTGGACTTTTCTCCTCTCGGGTACACAAACTTAGGACATATCATGGGAATAAGAATATCTCAAAATACCGGGAGAAGAGGGGGGAACTATGTGTAAAAAGCATTGTCTCCAGTGGGGTGTGACTTGCTTATTATTACGCAGCTGACAAAACGTCCAGGGATGAGTTACAGAGCAGCTACCTGAAAAAGCGACCAATGCCGGCAAAACCAGGACTGCTGGTAACCCGAGACCAGGGCTCGGCAAGCTGCGGCTCCCGGAGCTGCATGCGACTCTTTGAGGACTGCTTGCTGGCGTTATTTATTCAGGACCGACATCTCCTATTCGCATGCATTGCGGCTCTTGAAACATAGAGGTTTTTTTTGACCGAATTCGAACAAAAAATGGCTCTTCTTATTATTTTGGTTGCCCTAGACCAGCGGTCGGGAACCTATGGCTCGCGAGCCATATATGGCTCTTCTGGTGACGGCATATGGCTCCCAGACAATTTTGAGTTGAAAAAAAAATAAAAAAAATCAGTTTGGAACTGATTTTAAAATACTTGTGATAACTGTGTCATTTTAAAGTAAACAGAAATTAGTTTTGAAGATAAATTTCACGGGTCACGGGGCTTCAACGCCTGCATGACGCTCAACCTCACCACGTACGAACCAGACTACAAGACCATCAGCAAAACCATGCAGCACCAGAAGTTGCATTAAAAGCAAGACATATTTAATTTATTATACGTTAAAAATACTATATGGCTCTCAATGCAATATATTTAGAAATATTTGGCTTTTATGGCTCTCCCAGTCAAAAAGGTTCCCGACCCCTGCCCTAGACCAATGCCAGCGCATCACAGTGATCCTTGCTTTGATTACATCGAGTTCTCAGGTGCAGTAGAGTTCATGGTCTCAGCCCAGTCACCAATGACCACGCGCGCACACACACGCAAAAAAGCCCCGCCATCACGTTCAATTGTCTTCCGCACTTAACGTGGCTAAATTCCACCTCCGACGATCGACCATCTACTCAGCGCGGCCGCCTCAGCAGGAGGCAGGCGAGGGACCCGCGGTGAAAACGAGTGACAGGTGGCAAAGCCCCGAGCGGGGCGTCCCCGACCGCCGCGGCCTACCTTCTGGCGGTCGAAGGAGAGGCCGTCGCGAAGCACGTCGCCCGTGGCGAGCTCCCCCTCGACGGCGCGCAGCCGCTCGGCCATCTCCTGGGCGCGCTCCTCGGCCCGCCGCACCCGCCGGGCCCCGTCGCGGCTCTGCTCGGCCTCGCGGTGCAGCTGGGCGGTGAGGCGCGACACACGCTCCTCCAGCTCCGCCGTCAGCTGATCTCGTCAAGGAGCAGAAGCCGTCACGAGAACTCCGGTCACTCTTCGCAGCCGGCCATCGAACAAAGATGGTCACTACGGCATCGCGCGCTTTCGGAATGCGCTTCTGCGGCCGTACGGAACGCTCTTCCGTCCGATATTAGGAAGACACAAAAGCTATGCACTTTTAAATCTCGATTGAAAACACATTTCTTTAGAACTACTTTTTGTGTTTAGTTTGTTGGCCTTCCCCCGCACCACTGATTTAGCATGGTTGGCTACATGCAATGCTAAAGAAGTTCAACACACGTACACACAGCTGTGCGGGCACGGAGAGCCAGGGTAGAATGGAGTGATCGCTCCACCAATGCAGCGCGTCACAAAACCTCTGATGGGCCCTACATTCACACCGAGTAGTGTTTTGGGTGTCGTCAATCCAGACGGACCTGGCTGAGATGAAGCCCTGGTTCCAAGATGTTAACTCCCTCGCCTGGTATGCAGGAGGTCATAGGTTAGATCCTATTTATTTGGAGTTTGCATGTCCTCTCTCCCCGTGGTCGCGTTGATTTTTCCCTCCACATTTAGAACCAACATGAGCTTATTTGTCTGCTATAAATTTCCACATAAACCACTTAGTTGAGCGATCATTTGTGTCCAGGTCGTTTCTGGAAAAGAGCTATATCGCTCAGTGGGCCTTACCCCACCTGACGCCACTGCTTCCTTCTTTTGAGACAAACCGACTGCACGTGCCACCACCCCGCTCGCTCTGACCACTCCGCCCTGGCGAGGGCGATGGTTCAGGGTTGGCGTTTAGCACCGATCGCCCCATCGCCGTCGGCTCGTGGGAGAGAAGATCGATTTGGAACTCTGGCAAAGTAATTCAACTCTGATAATTGTTTTTTTTACCCTTCTATCTGGCAACAAAACTGACACCTTTTTACAAGGAGTCATGTTTGCATAGACCGCAATACCTGCAGTCATAATACAAACAAAAGACATAACTCTGATAATGTGCACTGTCCTTGTTGCCAGATAGAAGGGTAAAAAAAACAATTATCATATTATTACTGGCAAATGAGGTTCCCATAGTGTTAATTCAACTCTCTGTGTGAGAGAGCGGCCCACGGAAGTGGATACTGTGGAGTTACCTCTGAGATTCCGTACAGGCGGATTTTGGTTCGATATCAGCGTTAGTGGTTTCATTTAGAGTCACGATTAAGGAATTAATTTATGGTTGTGGTTCAGAGAGTTTAGATCAAGATTATGGGTTTATCCTCAGGCTTTAAGTTTAGGGTTAAAGTTTCAGGCTTAGTTCAAGGTGGATAACTATTTTATGAATTAGTTCAGGGTTGCGGTTCAGGGTTAAATCAAAGGCAATCGTTTAACCTCTGGACTTCGTTCTGGGAAAGAAAAAAAATCTGACATTTTCGTGACCCGTTTTTCACCTCGCGGTTCATTTCACCGGCGTGTGTAAGCGCCGGTCGGCAGCGGCCGGGCGCGCTGCTCACCGCCTTGCCCTGCTGCCGGGCGACCACCAGCTGCCGCACGCGCTCCTTAACGTCCTCCTCCTCGCCGCCGCCGCCGCCGCCGCCGGCGCCCGCGGCCGGACGGCGATCGCGGCCGCAGCCGTCGTCGCCGTCGGAGAGGATCGCGGCGAGCTGCGAGCGGAACGCGTGCAGCGCCGCGTGGGCGGCGCGCGCCTCGTGCTCGCTGGAGCGCAGGCCGCCGTCCAGCTCGGTGCGCCGGCGCTCCCACTGCGCCAGCTCGCGCCGCGCCGCGTCCCACGCGCGTTGCCCGGCCTCCAGCCGCTCGCGGAGGACCTCCACCTCCCGCTCGAGGGAGCGCCGCGCCTGCAACGCCGACTCGCGCTCCTGCGGAGGGAGCGGTCCGTTGGGTCGTGTCAGATTGAAAACTCATTTCTTTAGAACGGCTTTTTTGTTTCGTTTGTTGTCCTTCCCCCGCGCCTCCGATTAGCACGGTTGGCTACGTACGGTGCAAAAGAGGTTCAACATACAGTACGTACAGACCGTCGGAGAGTATGGTTCCTCCTTTTTGCTACTTCCCGCTCATTATCATCACCGTCATTGTGATCAGCACTGTTATAATTGTCAGTATGGTTATCATCATCATCGTGGGTCATCATCATCATGTTCAGCATTAGTATCATTGCAGTCATCAGCATCATTATTGTCACCACCACCAGAATCCATCCAAGACCATACATGACATGCAGTGAGATATGCCCTGTAAATTACGTTCTTAACCTTGTATTTTAAAGATATATTTCATCAGCGTTACGTTTATAATGGCGTAATCGGAGTTTGCATTTAGCGCGTTCTGCCGGCTCCTATAATTTACTCGCTTCCCACTGAACAGCGCCAGTGACGCCACGACCATGACTCACAGAGACGTTGCCGGTGTGATATTCGTAGGTTTAATATCATTATCCGTGACATTTGCTGTTCACGGGCATCTCCGGAACGTATTTCTCTCGAACAACGAGGGAATGATGTATATCCGGCCAAGTGGCTTGGCGGTGGAGCCAGCGGCTCGCAATCTGAAAGGTTCCGAGTTCAAATCCTGGTTGGTTCTTGACTCAGCCCATCATTCTTAAGGGGTCAATAAAATAGGTACCATTTTGTGAGGAAGTCAACGGCAGTTGTGCCTTATGGTTAACAAGGAATTTCCACCACTGGCTCAGTGATCATTCCATCAATGTGTCTTCTTAAGAGCTGATAGAATCACATTTCGATACATTTGGATATCTTGCAAGGTTAGTGCAGCAAAATGCGTGCGTATTATCATCATCGTTGGTACATTTGGTTTTCACGCCATTCGTATAGCTGGAGGCTACCATCAAGGTGCTCTATGTATCATAGTTGTCTCACGGTGAGGGGCGATGTTTCTGCGTGACTTTCACCCAATTAGCTAATCTTAGCAATTTGGATCGTAACACGGGCCCACTCTTATCTTCATGATTTCAGAGCCTCTTTGACAACCACTGCGAAAGCACATGGCTGTGGAACTTTTGGTCAAACACACGAGGACGGCCGTATTGACCGAGGCGAACCGCCGGGACTCGAACCGCTGGGACTTGAACCGCCGGGACTCGAACCGCGAGCGACCCAAATTGAGATTTACGGCTTCGGCAAAAATTGCCACGTGCCCTCCCGCAGAATTCCCTCGCGCGCACCCCCCCCTCGCCCCCCCGCCCCCCTTACCTTCCGGAGGGCTTCGGCTTCCTGGCCCTGCGAGCTGGCGACCTTCTGCTCACGGCCGACCTCTGACACGAGGCGCATGATGGTCTCGCGGCTCGCCTTCGCCTCCACCTCCTGCGAGGCCAAGGCGCCCTCGAAGCTCGCGATCTTGGCCCGCTGGAGCACGCACTCCTGGAAGAGCTCGGCGGCCTGTGGCGTAAAATTATTTTTTTTACAAAAAAAATGCTTAAATTTCGATTTAAAGCTTTCGTGACTGCAGGGATTAATCTTCTTGGTTCTTTCGGTAAAGTCACGTAGAATGGAAATAATAATAAAAATAAAACATAAAATAATTCTCACGACGTTTCGGCCACAACGCAAGCAGCCGTCCTCAGGTGGAGAACAG
>CM025618.2:7684182-7701756 GCA_014621495.2 Entosphenus tridentatus
TATTTTATTATGTTTTATTATTTTTATTATTTTATTACTCCCCTTCTACGTGACTTTACCGAAAAAACCAAGAAGATGGATCTCCGAGGTAGTTCTATGATGACATCTTCTGCGGAGCCGTTCTCTGTCACGTGAGGTAATGATTCGCTGCTCTGCGAGAGTTCGCAACTCATCGCGCTGCCTCATGACTTGACGCCCATCGCGTAAGCGGAGTACAAATTGGGGAAAAGGCAAAATAAGACAAGATGTGTGTGTGTGTGCGTGGTCACCATTTACCTTCGCGCCTGAGGAACTGCTCCTTCTCCAACAGAAGAAACAAGGAAGTGAGAATTAGCATCGGATGAGCAGTCACATTCACACACATTTCCTGCTGGGATGACACGGCCGTAATAACTGGTTTGCACGATGCAGCCGAATTCGCAACGTGTGTCGACAGCGCTTGTTTAACCATGCCACGTGATTAACTCGAGAGACATGAAAGCTTTTATGTGAACAAGCTGAGAGTCCAAAGTGAGACTCTCATTGTAAAGGGAGACCTGGCAATTTAAAAGTACAGCATTATAAATACAAGCAAATAGTTACGAAGTTCTGTTTTGTTTTATTTAAATGAGCTACAAATTATTAATTGGATATACAGGGTGAATAGATACCCCGCTAAATAATACATTGCAGCTGTTCTACAGGAAACAACATTTTATTTCAAAGTCTCCACACGTCTCCCTTTCATCTTAATGCAAATATTAAACCTACGGTCTCATCTGCAAGACACGGGGCCATCATCGCGCTCACAGTATCCACTCAGATGTTGATAAGAAAGCAAGAGGCTCATCAGAAATCAGAGGGGATTCTATAACATCTAACTCTGTGCGGGTACACTCTTTTGAAATGAGGCTGAGTGACTGCTAAATTCAGCACTGCGGGGCAATTGGTGACTTATACTGCACGTGGCCACTACTCCCAGCACTGCGGATGCGAGAGTCGGTGGATCACTGCCACAGATGTTGTCAAACTTCCCTTACCCCCCGTGGGCGTCCAGGAGATGCCGTACTCTGGCTCGCCAAAAATGTGGACTCCACATCTTCGGTGTGTATGGGATAGAGTGTTTCCCCCTCACGTGCCGTGGGTTTTCTCCGGGTGCTCCGGTTTCCTCCCACATTGATTGATAACACCTTCATGTACAGAGGACCGCAGAGCTTGGACAATCGTCGGTGCCGGCTCCTCACCGCGTGGTTGCTGCTGCCTCCCCACTACACTGTGCAGCGCCGCGTTACGAGTTGACATTACGGTTTTATTATTGGCGGCATGTAGACACCAAACCCAACAATGCCTTCGCGATGCCGCTTTCCCACGTGGCCAGAGGCATGTGCCTCTGAGAGTTACTACCTTCACCCACCAGGCAATGTCGGGCCATCAATTCCTCTTCCCTCGAGCTGTTCTGTCTCATGAAAGCTACGCGGTAACTATCTTCACCGGGAAAGGGGCTCGCTCGGCACACACGTGTGCGTGTTCTGTAGCAGGATGAAATAAATCCGCGGCAGAATAAATGAAAATTATGTTAATGTTGTAGGCCCATATATGGAGTAATTTGGCGTGGCTTTGCCCATATAAGGAATACTGCAACATGTGTATGTGTTCGAGCATGGATCAAGCATGGATCAAGCTGTGATATTTAGAATTCATGATTTCTGGATCTAAAGAGACGATTTGTGAATTGAAAAGGCCCATATTAGGCCGCCCCTTGACGCTGATTGGCTTCCTTCTGAATTAACATTATTTGTCATTCATTCTGTCGCGGATTCATTGTATCCTGTTACAGCGTGCCGCATGACAGTTTGCCGGGCCGTCATCATATTCCACTTTTGAAACCCAATATCGGCGACAAGCCGCAGATGGAGAGCTCCGTGCACCGCGCCCGACGCATCACCATCATTTATTCATCGCTGCATTTGAATATGTACCCACGAGGATCCTGCATCGTGATGTTTAGCAGCTGATCTCCTCCAGTGGAGTAGAGTAGTAGTCGCGTGGTTAGCATGGGCCCTGGTGGAAGGTACGAAAAGCCGCCCCCCCCCCAATCCTCCCTGTTCATTCCCCCAACCCCCTCTGCGTAGTGCAGTGCCTTAGCCCCACTAGTCCCGTGGGCCCCGGTGCAGTTGCGCCGCCTGCACACTCGACGGCTACGCCACTGCTAATTCCACTTAAATGTCGAAATTTTGTTTTTCTTGGAAATAAATATGAATATCTGGAGAGTAGAAAAAAAACCCACCATGCATTCGAGGGGATAAAGTTTGCAACAGATGGGCTCATGAATCTACATGCTGTACTGCCAACCCAATGGCCATCTGGCTCAGAGGTTTGGACTTTCACAAATCTGTACGTGATCCACCAACCTTTGATTCCAAAGCACCGATTTGGTTATAGTCTTTTCTTTAAAAGAGTCGCCTTAAAGCACAGATCTTTTTTTTTTATTTAGTTTATCCCCATTTGTTGTGTATATTGTCCGCAATGCATTGTTTTAAACACTGTACTCGGTCTGAAATCACTTCCTTTACGGAGTAATTATCTCAAATCCTCCTTTGTTTCAGCCCCCGAGATTTACTGCATGGGAGGCGCTGTATAAATAATAACAAATGATGATGGTGATGATAATGATGATAATGAGAGGCATGCGGCCACCACACGTGGATGAAGCCAGCTCGTCGTCGGCGCTAATGAAGTGGATCGACTCTACCTGCCGGCTGAGAGGGTGGCGATCATCTCGTCCTTCTTCTCCATCTGCCTCTTGTACATCTTGAGCTGCTCCTGCATCTGCAGGCGGTGACACAGCCACGCAAAGCAGCCGTAAGCAGCGGGTATATCAACAACAATAACAACAGCAGCCGCCGCCGCCATTCACCACTAAGTCAGAATAAGAAATTGTATTTATACTGGAGGAATCCGATTAGCTATACAACTCTTGTTCGCGGATGTCCAGTGGTGGCGGCGACATCACCACGGCGCCTGTGCACGTTGAGGCCACGTGAAGTGTCGAAGGCTCACTGACAGGTTACGGGACAGACCTAAGGTGCCATGGGTTGACTGAGATGACTGGCAGATGCACCAACTGTGCCCCCTACTGTGCCAACTTGCTGCGTTTTAGCCGCCCGGCGCCCCGCTCGTTATCATGCGCACAGCCAGGCGTGCGTGACTGACTTATATGTCAAATATAATTACTCTCCGTCCTATGATAGTCGTGCGTTGATATGTTCAGTCAATTCCATTTTTCAGTGTTATGATACTCTCCAACACTGGTGTGTGCTGAAGTAGGAACAGATTGGCACGTTTTATTGACGTGACGAACCTTACTAATTGTCTGTTTCGGGTGGTGGTGGGTTAACGACATTCATATTTACGCCATCTAACCCAAGAAAATGTATTATGAATATTGGTCGCCAAAGCCTCCGTGTTAAACTGACCAAACACGTATAAAGCACTCAGCCTTCGTGCCCTCATGATGCCAAAAAACACCACCAGCTTTCCCTGAAGAGTTGAAATATGGTCCCCTTGTCCGAGGCCACCATCACAAATGAATTGAAGTAAATCTTCGTACACCGGGATGGAAAAGCAACAATTTAAACGCGTTACAGTGGAATTCTAAAAAAATGTTTCTAGCAACCCAAGGAGGTGCAGTAGACGCCGATTAATTACCGAGGAGACCAAAGCGCAACAATGAACTTCTTCAAGACATCCTTGTGTTGAAAAAAAACAAAGTCAGTGATTTCCTGCGCATGTTGAACTTCTTTTGCACCGTACATAGCCAAACCGTGCTAATCGGCAATGAGCATTGGACACGCTATACCTGGGGGAGAGCATCCACACGTACGGAAGGATAACACTCGAAGGCGCCGCACAGATGGATTACATCGATCTCTGCACTGCAAGCGCCTGATCACCTCGCAGTCCATTATCATAAAATGTCAACAGCACGCGGAGTGTGCCACCCACGTGACCGCGCTACGTGTCCAGCTCTCGTGTCAATCCACTGCTGGATGAGGTCCTCCGCACGCATCGGCGGGTCGTGTGGTGGGGTGGGTCTATTTGACCAGCGTCAAAGCAGAGTGCAGTACAACAATCCCGCACTGCCCTCTGCTGCACAACACGTGGTGCCGCAGTGCTGTGGGCTTGTAAACCACCCGGTCTCCTCGCTTGATGGGGTCGTCCCAGTGGCGTAGCTATGATATTTTGCGCCCGGGGACAAACTATAAAATTGGCGCCCCCCCCCGTTTAATCACATACCAAAATGTAATTACATGACAAGTAGGCTGTGTGTGGCGGGATATATTAACTTTTAGGTTGAGGTGTAAATTTGTGCAGTAGTTTCAGGCTGCCGTGTCCGCCGCAACAAGTTATAATGTAACGTTGTAAGCCTCATTTTGGCGCCCCTTTACCTTGGCGCCCGGGGACATATGTACCCCCCTGCCCCCCCCCCCCTAGCTACGCCTCTGGGTCGTTGTCCATCCACGCGCGACCCAGGCTCAACCCCTGCTTGCCCGCTTCGCTTGGAGCCCTCGACGTCCGGTGACTCCCGGCGATGTGGTCACGACTGCAGCTGAGCAGCGTCTCGTCGTCGTGGATCGTCACTCGTCGCTGTGACGTGGTGTCAACTTTGGCGCGCGGGGAGAGCAAACCGGCCACTCCTCTGGATTGCAAGTCCGTTTTAAAGCAACGGGTTGAGGATGCGTCTTAATACGCCGGTAGGTTCGATTTAAAGCTTTCGTGACTGCAGGGATTCATCTTCTTGGTTCTTTCGGTAAAGTCACGTAGAAGGGAAATAATAAAATAATAAAAATAAAACATAATTTATTTTTATTTTTATTATTTTAATAATAAAAATACAAATTTCGATTTAAAGCTTTCGTGACTGCAGGGATTCATCTTCTTGGTTCTTTCGGTAAAGTCACGTAGAATGGAAATAATAAAATAATAAAAATAAAACATTATAAAATAATTCTCACGACGTTTCGGCCACAACGCAAGCAGCCGTCCTCAGGTGGAGAACAGGTCTGTCGAGAAGACAAACGCTGGTAGGTGTTTGTCCCGTGATACGATTTATAGACGGTAAATTGCAGCTTTGTTGACACCGGGGGAGAATACGTTTAGGGTGTGCGTCTTACTTTCCGGAGCGTCTTATAATCCGGAGAATAGGGTATCATTTATTATTATTCTTTTTATTGGGCGCCTCTGTGTCTGTGCAGTGTCCCTGAGTGACGTGCAGAGCAAGAGGACTTGCTGATTAAGCAAACAATTCAAATGGCTTGGGTAATTAGATTATTTTGATTATTTGGCCGCTATCAATTTGCACATGATAAGCCGACATTTCGTTGAGCTATCATTTCTGAAAAGGAAACTAATACTCTAGCTATACCTGGTCAAATAAATTAAAGTTTAGTTTAATTTGTATATTATTTTAGTGATTTGCTTACCTTTCTTATATTTTGCACTCCTATCGTATAATTGTTGTTGTAATGTGCTCACCAACTCCGACTGGACATCTGTGACAAAGAGCTTCATAGCTCATCGGATTAATCAAGTATAAATACAAATTCTGATTCCGAATTAGCCAGGGATGGGCTGGGACTCGGTCAGGATCTCCTCCCGAATGGCTCCTCATTAAGTGCCCCCCTGCACTACCAAACGCATTCACCATTTCTCCAATAAAACATCAAACCCGATTAAAGAGCTTCTTCACTCACAGGATAATTAAAAATAAACCGCTACTCAACTAAACGACTACTACGTCTAGTCCCAAGAATCACGTTTTTCGTATTTGTAAAGAGGAAGCCCTCTTTTGTTCGATTATTCGGTCAGTTTCTCTTCGAGTGATTCAGGAAATTCACAACCAGGGCTTAATTATCAACCGGAGCTCCTGATATCGAGGGGATAACACTCAAGGGACGTTATAAATTGGATCACGAATCCACGTACAGTACCGCACTCCCATACGTTCACAAATCGGAACAGATAGAGCATTAGCCCACTTGCTTTACTGCCATTTCCCAATTTTACATATAAAAAGTTATTCTTGGTTCTTTCGGTAAAGTCACGTAGAAGGGAAACAATAAAATAATAAAAATATCCCTGCAGTCACGAAAGCTTTAAAGAAAAAAATATATTTATTTATTATCTTGTCAAATCTCTAGGAAACGAGAGTAGCCGAAGAAGCCCACCGCGCATACACAAGACGGAGTGGCAATCGAAGGTTCTAACAGACGGGCTCACACAACTCACTTGCTGTACTGCCACATCCTGGCCACCTGGCAGCCGCGCAAACCGGTTCGGAGAGATTCACAAATCTCGACCTCGTCATCCACCACGCGTTCTTGACCAGCCACTTAATTACGGGGTGCAATGAAATAGATTAACGGTGGCTCCCACGGATGGTTGAGATGCCGTCGTGGGTGTAACAGTCGGTTTCTATCTCCGGGCGCGGCAGCTGAAACGATGGTGCAAATTGTCTTGACATCCCCTTCACAGTGTTAATGGGTAGTCGATCTGCACAGTCAGTCGATCTGCAGGTCGCGTCTGGTGGGGTAAAGTGTGTGTACTCCCCACCTCTCGCGAGATGTCTGGCGAGCACGGAAGAATAGGCCAAATGCGTGGTGGAGAACCTTCCGCCAGCAGGGGGCGTGAGCAGGCAGTTGCAGGGCTGCGCCTTACCTCGTCACAGCCGCTCCCTGATCCATCGATCTCCACGCCCCTCTCGTATCAACCCTTCCCATCTGTTTTGGTCTCAACCACCGCACTGCAGGTCACACGCCAACTCTCTCGCTGCTCCTTACCCCCCTCCTGCACTGCTCCACTTTGTGTAACTCCTCTCCCGAGCCCGTAACTGTTCCAGCCTTGCTCAGTTCAAGAAACGTCATTGCGTGGATGTATGTTAAACTTCTTTCGCGCCGTACGTAGCCGAACCGTGCTTATCTATTACAACTTTAAGCAACCGTTGGACATCTGTGAAACAGTGCTTCACAGCTCATCGGATTTACTCCAGAATAAACAAAGGTTCTGATTGTGATTAATAGTGCTGTTTGTTTCTGACCCCTTGTCGATTTGGGCCGATGGGCCCTGTGCTCAGCAAAACGCGATTTAAAAAATAATAACCCCCCCCCCCTCTCTACGTCATTCTCTCCCCGTTCTCTCTCCACTCCACCCTCCATCCATCCGCCGCTCGTTTACCTCTGACACGCTGCGCCTGAGTCCAGGAGATGCGGGACGCGAGTGGCCGGGTGACCTGTATCCCGACGACAGCAGCAGATCGTGATTGCTGTTCGCGTCAATGCGCCGCGAACCGCCGCCTGCCCTTGCTGCTGCTGCTGTTGTTTGCGACGCCTCTGAGCGCTCAGAAGTCCTGTACGTGTTGGACATCGTTCGATCGTGCCGTGTGCGAGTGACAGAGATTGATTGAGCGGTGAATGAAAGACCTCAGAGAGAGAGAGGTGAGGAAGGGAGCGCGACACTCAGCGAAGTGAATGATGAGATGAGTCCAAAGAGCGAAATTGTATTTGATAATGATGATGATGAAGATGATAGTGCTCGTGATTTCAGCAACCCCAACGTGGACACTACTCGCTGATGATGATGATTTCAGTAACCCCACCGTGGCCACTACTTGCTTATGATGATGATGACTTCAGTAACAGCACCGTGGCCACGACTCGCTGCAGTTGCTCACGACGATGATGATGACGATGGCATCAATAACACTAATGATGTTAGTGACACCGCCGTGGCCACTGCCTGCTGCTGCTGCTTCCGATGCTGCTGCTGCTGCTGATGATGGTGATGATGATGATGTGACGGAACAGCGTCTCTCGTTGCTATGGTGCGAGCACCAACACCAGCGCGGCGAGGCGGGGCCGGGTGGCTCCCCCACCTCGCCTCGGCCTTCCCCGCACGCCGCGCGTGGCCGGTCTGGGTACTGGACGAAGGCGACCTTGGGGATTGGGAACAAATTCAACTCGAAAACAAATATTTGAGAGTTGCCAGTTAAAGCCCGCTGAGCTATTAGATTTGTATTCTTATTCTTATTGAGAAAATGCGCGCCGTGATACGCTAAACTGGTGACCCCGGTTCGATTCCCGCTCACGGCCAACACCGGTGACGATTATCTGAACCGGTCCTGGGCCTCCCCTAGGTCGGCTCAGCCTCAAATTAGTACCCGGTGTGATGTATGAGCATCGCCACTTGGGAGATAAAGGCGGCCGGGCGTGGTGTTGGCCACCCACCCCCTCGTGCGCCGTGCCGGCCTTTAAAGGTGCTTGCTAACAGCACTTGCCCCAACGGTCTGTAAAGGCTATACGGGGGATCTTTGTCTGTGTGAGTGAGTGCTCCCGTGTGCGTGTCTGTGTGTGTGCGTGAAGTGTGTGTGACCCCATGTGTGTGTGTGTGTGTGTCCGTGTGTGTCTATGTGTGAGTGCCCCCGTGTGTATGTATATGTGTGTGTGATTGTGCTGGGGAGCGGTGGTGTAGCGGTTAGTGTGCTGCACTATGAACGCGGCAACCCGAGTTCGATTCCCGCTCATTGCCAACAGCAGTGACGATTATCTGAACCGGTCCTGGGACTCCCCTAGGTCGACTCAACCTCAAATGATTACCTGGTGCGTGTGTGTAAACATCGCCATAGGGAGACGAAGGCGGCCGGGCGTGGTGCTGGCCACTCCCCCAACCCCCTTGTTTACCGTTCCGGCCTTCATTTCATAGGTGCTCGCTAACAGCACTTGCCCCTACAGTCTGTTAAGGCTATACGGGGGTTCTTTGTCTTTGTATTCGTGCTGATTATTTGCACCCTTTCGACCAAAAAACCAGCAAGGCGAGACGACCGAACCTGATGGCGGGCCCCCGGGGTCCCATAAGCCCCCGGGGTCCCATAAGCCCCCGGGATCCCATAAGCCCCCGGGGTCCCATAAGCCCCCGGGGTCCCATAAGCCCCCGGCTCTCGCATTATGAGTTAAATTAATGCTTCCATTTTTTTGTCAAACCGTAACACATTTCATAACACTCACTGTATAGGCATTTAAATACAGTACATTGTTGTGCTCCGATTTACGAACCATTCGAATAACGAATGGATCCCAGGAACGAATTATGTTCCCTAGTGGAGGAGTTAAGAAGAGTCATGAGACTCAGTGAAACACATTTTTTTTAAGTGTGAGACTATAAACCGCTTAAGTGAGCGTTAAACAATATACCCAGCACGGCACTCGTGCTATGCTAGGTGCACTTTGGGGCCACGTGAAGTGTCGAAGGCCCGCTGGCGGGTCACAGGACAGACGAGATGTTAACTCCCTTGCCTGGTCTGCAGGCGGTCGTGGGTTCGATCCCAACCCTGACGCTTGTTTATTTGGAGTGGGCATGTCCTCTCTCCCCGGGGTCCCGTGGATTTTTCTCCGGGTCCTGCGGCTTTCCCCTCCACAGTTATAATCAAGACACGTTTAGAGTATTTGGCTGCTGTACATCTCCACATGGCAAGCCACCACTTCATTGAGTGATCACTTGTGGCCAGGTCGCTTATATCAAAAAAGAGCTATATAGCTCAAAGAGCCTGACCTGATATTAAAAAAAACCCCACTAGTTTCATAGTTTAGTTCAATAACCACAGGTGCCATGAGTTGACCGAGATGACTGGCAGATAAACTCAACTAAAACTATTTTTTACTTTACCAGTTAAGGCCCACTGAGCCATATAGCTGCTTTTCAGAAGCGAATTGGCAACAAATGATAGCTCAACGAAGTGGCGCATCCTGTGGAAATGTTTATCAACCAAATACTTGAAACGCACGTCGCGTCTAAATGTGGAGGGAAAACCCGGAGAACGCGGAGAAAAGTACACGCAACCACGGAGAGAGAGACACGCAAATACATTGACAGCGCATCGGGGTCCGGATCGAACCCACGACCTCCTGTATACCAGGCGAGGTAGTTAACATCTCACCACCGCGGCGACCCACCTGGGCTCCCCACTGTGCTAATTTTCTGCGTTTTACCTGCCCGACAGCTCTCTCTGCTCGTTGTTGTGAACGTCGCTCATCTTGACACTCCCCCCACCCACCCCTCGCACCCCCCCCAAACCCATCCCTCCCCACCCACCTCTATCTTCTCACATGCTCATGTACGCCAACATCATCCCCACCCACCCACCCCAAACACTATCCCACACGACATTGGGCCGCCGGTGTTACATAAAGAGCCGACGTCAGTCTCGGAGCGCCTGGGGGCCGGTCACTTCGGCCAGAATTTGCGAGCGGTCATGCAGGACGACGGCTCTGCCAAGCGCGTGGCCATTGTCGGAGGCGGCCCGGTCCGTGAGTCTCCGGGTTTCACGTGGAAGTTCGTCGACTTAGACTGTGACGTTGACACGCGCGCGCGTGTGTGTGTGTAGTAGTGATTGTCATTGTTTGTTGCCTCGTGTGTAAAGTCGACTCGATTTAGTACCTGGCGCGGTTGTACAAACTACACCACCGCCCTCTCTCCACCTCTCGTGTGCCGTGCCAAGCTCCAGTCTGTTAAGGCGATGCGGGGGGTGGTGAGCAGCTCCAAAATGGGACCTTTTTTGCCAGTATCAGAGAAGGTCCCATTTCGTAGCTGCTCACTCCGAGCTATGAATGCTCTGATGGGTGCATTGTCTTTGTCGCTGTTCGTCTTTTGGCGTTGTTCACTGGTCTGACACTGGTGGTGAGACCCTGAAGAAGGCTGCTGCCGTGTCTGGCGTAGACCAAATCGGTTTCAAATACATTGCAGCCTCCTGTGTTTATAATACTGATTGATAATTATCAGAGCCGTGTTTGATTTGAAGCTTTCGTGACTGCAGGAATCCATACTATTTGGTTCTTTCGGTAAAGTCGCGTAGGTAGCAAACTAATAGATCAGGTGGGACGACCACGGCAAGAAAAAAACTGCTGAAGTAGTTGTCCCACCTGGTGACGATTGCTTGCGTTGCGATCTAAACGTCGTGATCTATTATTTTTCTAATTACGTGACTTTACCGAAAGAACCAAAACGTATGAGTATATAGAGCCGTGTTTGGTTGCGGGTTCACCACGTGTACCGCGTGTGGTTAATGAATCCACTTGATTCCTTGCAAAAAAAAATGTGGTTATTTGAACATCCGAACACCTGTTTTTATTGCCAGAAAGTTTAAAACCCATTCTTATTTTTTCATACTTCGATACTGGCAAAGAGGTCTAATTTGGGGGGTTGGGGAGGGGTGATCTTTGCCTTTATTTTGTGTTACCCGGTGTGGTGTGCAAGCATTGCCACTGGGGAGACGAAGGCGACCGGGCATGGTTTTTGGACACCCCCCCGCGCCTCTGACTCAACTCCCGGCCTCCTCCATCTTATTGTATTATTTTCGTATTTATGCCTGATGCTTAGGCGTGCTGCCTTACGTGCGCATGGCGGACAACAACATTTCTCTGTTCTCCTTGTGTGCTGCTGCTGCTGCTGATGGTGGTGGTGATGCCGTGGCGTGGAGGTGAATGAATGTTGATCGCTTCTCTTGTGGCTCTCGTTAAAGGTCGGATCCCTCAACGCGTCCTACTTTGCGAAGCGTGGCTACCATGTGGACCTGTACGAAGCCAGGGAAGGTAAACGTATTACAGCATATACACTCCACACACACGTGCGTGTTTAATATTTCTTATCCGTGTTTTTTTTATTTTGTAAAGTTAATGGTTTTTTAAATCTATATATACTTGTGGATGCTGCCCGGTTTAATCTCTTCCCGGCACTGCAGTTGAAACGTTGGGCCCAAGTTGCATCCATCAACTCCATTATACCCACCCCTCCCCTACATTGATTTAACGATTTAAAAAAAAGTTTAACCAGGTAAGGCCCCACTGAGCTGTTTAGCTCTTTTTCAGAAGCGACCTGGCCACAAATGATGGACATTTATAGCAGCCAAATATTCTAAACGCATGTTTCTAAACGTGGAGGGGAAAACCCCGAGGACTTGGAGAGAAATTTACGAGACTTCGGGGGAGAACATGCAAACTCCAAACATACCGCAGGTGGCAGGGTCCGGATCGAACCCATGACCCCTCCTGTATACCATACAAGGTAGTTAACATCTCGCCACCGTGGCGCCCCTACCGGTAAGGGGATGACACTGAGAATGACGAACCAATGAAACGGCACAATCACAGACAAAACCCGTGTAACTCAACCACTAAGCTGTGACTTTGCAAGAGTGCGTTTTCAACGTGAAATCAAGGAACATGCGTACAGAGTGATGCACATCCCCAGCACGGGACGTTGAATGCGTGTGCTACATATTGACCCTGGTGATCCGAGTTCGAATCCGGGCCGGGGCTTATATCGGTGACGAAGTGGGTATTTGAACCAGATCTGGACCTCTCCCTAACCTAGATCGACTCGGCCTTAAATCAGTACAGTAGGTATGTTGAATTTTGCGCGGAAGGTAGCCAACCGTGCTAATCTGATGGGTGGTATGTAAAACAGCAGCACTGGCGAGACAAAGGTGGTTGGCCTTGTGCCCAATGTGGGTTGTGTTCGCCCGGTTGTGTAACAGTCCAAAACATGGGTAACAGTCAATAAACCCCTACACACTCAATATTATGTTTCGGAGTTCCTAATATGTTGGCCCGCTTGCGTATTGTACAATTGCCGCAGTCGCATGGATCAATATTGCCTTTCGAAGTACAGCACTCTCCTGCATGCCCAATCAGAATTTGCGGAGAGAGGCGCTGCAATATGGTCTGCTGGGAATTTGCGCTAAGTGATGCAGCGAGGGGAATCGGTGAACGGAACGCAAATTGAGAGCTGTCGCCGCCACCACGTTGACTGTTGAGAAAGAAAGAACTGCTCGCGGAGCTTGAGCAGAACGCGTTCCCCTGGAAGGGATTAAATGATACCCGGTGGTCGAGACTTGTGGTAGGATGGCGGTCAAAGGAGGGATGATGCTCCGGGGGAGGGTTACCAGTGCTGCTGAGATGGAGGGCCTGCAGATTTGAGTCCTACGGATTGCAAAGCGCCACGAGGCATGACGACGACTTTGGGGGAGGGAAACCCTTAATCTAGCAGTAGGTAGATCATAGCTGCTGCTGATGATCAATGATCATAATGAATACCAGAAGTCAAATCATAGCAAAACGTCGGCATTTTTTATTATTCGAACACGTGAAAAATGTTTGGTTGCAGGGTGATCGGAGATCTGTTAATGATTGCAATAGAAACATCTCAATTACAAATAACGGGAGGGGAGGCGGTGGCTTTGTTTGGCCAATGGGCATGAGGCCTTTGGAGTGGGCGTGGAGATGAAATCCAAGCAGAGGTCACTGATTATCCACACACACAAACGTCAACAAGACATTGACCCCCAACCCTTACAGCCACACTGTTGGTGCATGTGTTTTGAGCGAGCATTTATCAAGGCAAACGTCGCAGGAGGGGGCGGGGGAGGGGGGGGGCGTGTTGCCATAACCCCGCCTGGCCGCCTTTGTCTCCCCGGTGGAGGTTCCTCCGCCAGCATTGGCGCGAGCAAGCACTTGCAGTGCTGCGCCTTTATACCTGTTTCTCCGCTATCTCTGTCTGCGAGGTAGATATCCGCACGGCCCTGCACTTGCGCGGACGCAGCATCAACCTCGCGCTGTCCCACCGCGGCAGGGAGGCGCTGAGAGCCGTGGGGCTGGAGGACCGGGTAACAGGGCCCACGCTCAACACGTTCATTCATTTTGTCGCTCGTTGCCTCCACATACTGTATAGCCTCAACATACTGTCGGGGCAAGTGCAGTGAGCGAGCATCTACGAACAAGAACACACTCGCTCACTCGCCACATTGCACCTCACTTCCCTCTCTGCACTACTCCAGTTCCGAATTCCTTTCTCCCATCATCGTCTCTTTCCCCCCAAGCTGTGATACCAATCAATAACCTCACTCGATTAAAAAAAAAACGTGTTCGCTCTTATCCATTCACAACTTTGATCATGCTTTTTTTTTCGGGCCTTTGGGCTCAACGGCTCTATTCACTTTTCATACAAATTGCTCTCTGCAATAAATTAGCCGTTGTGCATGAAACCCGTGTACCCATTGAAAACTATGGCACCCCCATCCCCCAAACCTCCTCCCGTGTGTCCACACCCACAGATCGTGTCCACCGGTATCCCCATGCACGGCCGCATGATCCACGCGCCGAGCGGCAAGCGGTCCCCGATCCCGTATGGCAAGAAGGGGCAGGTAGGTACGGTGGTTTTACCGGAGCCGGTTTTATCGCGTGGGGTACAGGGTGGGTTCAACCTCGAGAGGTTCACCCTCGTGGGCTACATGGTGGGTTCAACCACGTGGGGTGCGGCGTGGGTCATGGCAGTCCAAATACATGGAATTACGTTTGCTGCACCCGACCGACTTTGGATAGATTAATAATCAAAAGTCATCGCCTGAAGGTTAGAGGTGCAACGATTCACTTCCCAACTCCCCCCACCCCAATTTTCCAGCTCGTACGTCCCAGGGGATTTGGTGACTTGTCACAATTCGGCAGTCGCGATTTAATTCGCAAGTCGATGCTTATTTTGTCGTCTTCCGTTGTGTTGAATGTAGTGGCTGCAGAGGTAAAATCGACCCATTCCGTACAATGTATACCATATATACCAACACACACACGTACGATTTAAAACAATCAGGTTGCCGGGTTCATCGCAAACCGGCCCTTCGGCATAGAGAGAAGGCAGATGAACATTGCAGTTAGCAAATTAACCGTTGTGACTCCAGTTCATGAACCCATCCGTCTGGAACTCGAATTCTTCGTTGGTTAAGATGGCTTTTGTTTTTACTTGCCAACAGTACCTGCTGTCAGTCGATCGTGCGCTGCTCAACAAGGAGTTGCTCACAGGTGCGTGCGGACACGCGTGTGTGTGTGTGTGTGTGCGCGCATGTGCGGCGAGGTCGGGGTTAGGATCCGGGTCTGTTGCCATCTCGCCCTGCTCCACGCCGTCCCACCTGCCACACGCGTGCGTTCCCGTCCCGCGCATTTGTCCCCACGTGCATCTCTGCATGCGTCCCCATCCCCGCTTGCGTACCCGCCCCCGCGTGCATCCCCATCTCCATCGCCGCCTGTGTCCCTGTGTGCGTGCAGCTGTGCAGAGCTACCCCAACGTGCACCTGCACTTCCAGCACAAGCTGGAGACCGCCGACCCGCACACCGGATCCATCACATTCCGACGGTGCGTGCATGCGCCTCACCTACTCGCTCGCCGCCTTCCTTACTCGTTCACTTGCCCATGAGCTCAGCCATAAATTCACTCTCACTTGCCCGCTACTTCATTCGTCCACCCACTTAATAAACTCACTCTGTGGCTGACCCTAACCTACAACGTCCACCCACTTGCCTGCCAAATTTGTGACCATTTCGCGGTCACTCACACATTGGCTCGTACTCAAAAATGCACTCGCTCAGCCACTTGCTCACTATCGCACTCTCACCATCTTCCTCACTCACTCCATCACTCACTCCCTCTTTTGCCATCAGACTCACTCAACCATTAACTCACTCCCTAACTAACTTAAACACCTGATCAACAACTTTCTCACCCACTTACTCTGCCACCGTCA
This sequence comes from Entosphenus tridentatus, assembly GCA_014621495.2. Classification (NCBI taxonomy): domain Eukaryota; kingdom Metazoa; phylum Chordata; class Hyperoartia; order Petromyzontiformes; family Petromyzontidae; genus Entosphenus; species Entosphenus tridentatus. The sequence continues at coordinate 7,699,781 of CM025618.2, forward strand.
TCCGATTCACTTGCACATCAACATGCTCTCCATCAAACACACTCACCTACTTGTCCACATGCCCACATAAATCTAGCTAAATGTCTCCCTACTTTGCTCACCTACTCCCTCACTCGCTCATCCAACTCGCTCACCTGCTAGACAGATATTTTAATGAAACCCAGCCCTGGGTTTCATTTCAGCCCGGAGCTGTTCAAGGACTAAGCTCTAGAAAAAGTAGGGGCATGCAGCGGTGGCCAGATAACTACCTCGCCTGGTATGCAGGCGGTTGTGGGTTTCAATCCCCAACCCTGATGCCTGTATATTTAGAGTTTGCATGTTCTCCCTGTGGTTGCACATTCGGAATCAACATGCGTTTTGAGTATTTGCCTGTGATTCCACATAGTGATAAGCCGCCAATTCGTTGAGCTATCATTTGTGGCCAGGTCGCTTCTGAAAAAGAGCCGTATAGCTCAGTTGGCCTTATGTGGTAAAAGAAAAATAGTAATACTTATAAATATCAGCCTTTTTTATATTTTTCCATCATCAATGTCAAATTGTATTTCTATAAACAATTCGTAATCACTGCCGTATACTGTGTGCACATGCCACAACACTTATCTCGGTTTCTTCACTCAACGCTGCCTCGCTCTGGAAATTCCCCTCCCCCTACTCCCCCGCCCCATTTTTTTATTTTCCCCAAGTTCTCATTAACAATAATCATTAAAATATATTGAGTGATTTGCTTACCTTTCCTTAAACTTCGCAGTCCTGTCGTGTTTTTGTATTGTTTGTTGTTGTCGTGCTCTGACTTGCCCCGGCTGGACATCTGTGAAAAAATAGCTTTAAAAATGCAGATTCTGATAACCTTGCTCGATTTAAGAAAACTCCCTGATCTATTACACCTTCGGTCGTGCTGCTGTTCATTGCTGTCCACTCGCCGTTTCGGGGCGTTCTTTGGGCCCTGTGCTCGAGAAATCGTGAACTTTCACTTAACATTTTAAAAAATTATATTTTATATATATAAAAAAATATATATAATTGTTGTCATCGTTGTCGTGACGCGCGCCCCAGCTCTAGCGAGAAGCCGCTGCTGCAGGAGTCGTGCGACCTGCTGGTGGGCTGCGATGGGGCCTTCTCGGCCGTGCGGCGCCAGGCGATGCGCAACATGCGCTTCGACTTCAGCCAGACGTACATCCCGCACGGCTACCTGGAGCTCACTATCCCGCCCACGGCGGCCGGGCAGGTGCCATGAGACCACCCACCCCCTCGCCAGCCCGCACACCACCACCACCACCACAGCCACTCGCCACCCCACATCACGGCAGCCCACACACCCCCCCCTCCTCCCCACATTGTGTTTGGAAGGAGACCCCATTCGTCAGAGACAACAATTATAACGATTAGCACGGTTGACTACGTACGGTGCAAAAGAAGTTCAACATACATGCATAGAGGTCGTCGGAGAATATTGCTACTACTTCCCATTTGTAATCATCACCGTTATTATTATCAACACTGTTATAATTGTCAATATGGTCATCATCGTTTTCATGATTGCAATGATCACCATCTTCTTCCTCATTGTGTTCAGCATTATTACCATTACAGCAGTCCTGAGCATCATCGTCATTATTGTCACCTCCATCATAATGAAAACAAAGAACATGTACAGGACCGCATTTAACAAGCGTCAATTGTGTTTTTTTTACGTTTACAGTTTGCGATGGAGAAGAATTACCTGCACATCTGGCCACGCAACACCTTCATGATGATCGCACTCCCCAACAACGTAATGCAGCCCTCGCTCGGCACGACGACATAACGCAGCCCCCGCTCGGCACGACGACATAACGCAGCCCCCGCTCGGCACGACGACATAACGCAGCCCTCGCTCGGCACGACGACATAACGCAGCCCCCGCTCGGCACGACGACATAACGCAACCCTCGCTCGGCACGACGACATAACGCAGCCCCCGCTCGGCACGACGACAT
>CM025618.2:7702156-7723682 GCA_014621495.2 Entosphenus tridentatus
ACATAACGCAGCCCTCGCTTGGCACGACGACATAACGCAGCCCTCGCCCACGGCGTAACGTAGCCCTCACTCGACACGACGACATAACGCAGCCCTCGCTCGGCACGACGACATAACGCAGCCCTCGCCCACGGCGTAACGTAGCCCTCGCTCGACACGACGACATAACGCAGCCCTTGCCCACGGTGTAACGCAGCCCTCACTGAGCACAACAGGATAATGAAGCCCAAGTAGCTTAAGGGGGCCCTAGATTCATGTTACCAACATCCACGCTCAACCACTCGCTCGCTCGCACTGGGACGTTGCTGGAGGCCATGATCAGACGCAGCTCGTCGGGGACGTTTCACCAGAGAATATTACGACCTGTGAACAAACCGGTCGAAATCCACCCGATCTCATCGGATCTTGGAAGCTAAACAGGATTGAGCCTGGATATTGCTTGGGATGGATGATGACCACAGCACAGAAACAGGTGTTAACAGGAAGCCCTCATCCAGCAGTGGACCAAAGGGCACACTCAAACAAACAAAGACACACGCGTGTGTGTGTGTGTGTGCTCGCGTGACTGATCAATCTCTCGGGCGTGGTTCCGTGTGCCTTCGTCGCGCTGTGCAGGACCACTCCTTCACCTGCACGCTCTTCATGCCCTTCGAGGAGTTTGAGTGCATCACGGAGCCGGAGCACGTCCTCGACTTCTTCAGCCGATACTTCCCCGACGCGATCCCCCTCATAGGCGTGTAAGTTTTCCGCCCGCTCACTCCATCGTGTGCGGGCAACTTCTGTTTTGTCGTTGGGCTGGCGGACTGACATCTTGCCACCCGATCCACTAATCAATATTTCCCTCCCCTCCCCTCCGCACCCTGAGCAGAGCGGAGCTCAAGAGGGATTTCTTCCTGCTGCCAGCGCAGGCTCTGGTCTCGGTCAAGTGCTCTCCGTACCACGTGGGAACGCGGGTGGTCATCATGGGCGACGCGGCGCATGCCATGGTGCCCTTCTACGGGCAAGGCATGAACGCCGTGAGTGGCCACGCTGCCTGGGGCCTGACCCCTAACCCACGTGTAAGGGGGGGGAGGGGGGTCCTTTGACTGGTGGCCTGCGAGCAACGGAGGCCAATGGACGTGGCTAGCAGAGATTTCTATGTACAAATGTTGAATTTATTTCGCACCTTACGTAGCCAACCGTGCTAACTGGATCTGCGGGGGAATGATAACAAACAAAACACAAAGAGCAGTTCTAAAGAAATTAGTTTTCAATTTGGATTTAAAAGTGCATAGCTCCAAAAGCGTCCTAATATCGGGAGGAAGAGCTTTCCAGACAGCCGCAGAAGCGCATCTGAAAGCGCGAAACAGTAGTGAGTCTTGGTTCGATGGTTAGCTAAAAGGCGCTGCGCAGATGCCCGGAGTTTGTGTGATTGGTTTATGCTCCTTGACGAAATCGGCAAGATGTTGTGGTTCGTTTGTGGCAAGAACTTTGCGTGTAATGTAAAGCGATACAGACGAGTGAGATGAAAGAGATTCACGAGATGAAAGCTGGAGGAAAAAGACAGATTGTCGGTCACATGTAGAGATTCGGAATGGATTCTTGATTTTATAACTTTTTTTAAATCTCTCCCCTTTTATATTGATAGGGCTTTGAGGACTGCTTGGTGTTTGATGAACTAATGGAGGAGTTCAACTGTGACCTCGGTAAGTTCAGAGGAAATTGAGCCCAGGAAGGAACCAGGATCGTTTCTGGCTCATGAATGACTGATCTTTCGTACCGCGAGAGCCTAAGGTCACATTTTATTGGAACCACCAGCTTATGTTTAATGCTTGCATGTTCTTTGGGTTGGAACAAGGCGATATACATATATAGATAATATAAGCTATAGATTTTTTGTTGCTTCTTGTGCCCCATGAATTTCAATGTGCGGTATTTAGAAAAAATGTGGCTCTGAATGGCTTCAACTGAAATGACCACGTTATTTATCCATAAAAGTCTGAATGAGTCTCAAAACACGTTTTGTTGGAGGGCTCCTGATACGGGCATCTTGGATTCCTGGTCATGGCTACCATCGGTGGTGAGCGATTTTTATATCTGAACCAATCCCCGACTCCTGTGAACAGCATTGAGAAAGAAATACGGTCAAGCCACCTCCAGTACTGATGTGGGAATGCCTTCATCCAGCAGTGGATTGATAAGGGGCTGTAAATGAAGTGTGTTTATTGATTATAACAAAACTTTCGCAGGACTCTTGGCAATGGTGAACAATTGCATAGCAAAAGTAAAAATGTTACCACAGAAAGAGAGAATAAACACATTCCTGCGGAGGGAGCTGGTAGGAACGTTGGGTTGCTCTGTCAATGGCCAGGGTCAACGGCGGCGTGGTGTATTCCGCAAATATGGCCGACTGTGAGGGCGGGCACAAGCCGGCGTGAGTAGGTTAAACGTTGAGTTTTATAAGGGCACCACGGGATGACCAGCCCCTCACCACCCCTCACCCAGCCCCTCCCATTTTTGGATGCACGATGGACGGACGGACACAATAATCCCCTGTGGGCTGGTGGAACCAGGTGGTTCCTACCAGTAATACGCTGACGTCTCGACCAATTCGCCTGAATTGCTTGCTAGTTTCCGCTTGACAGACCGAGTGGTTTCTATGGACCGAGGGTCGAGCGTCCGCTGCTGCCCAGCCTCTCGTCTCTCGCTTGCCCCGCACGCTCCCCAGGAAGGGTCCTCCCGGAGTTCAGCCGACTGCGGGCCCCGGATGACCAGGCTATCGTGGACCTCGCCATGTACAACTACATCGAGGTGCGTTCCCTCTGCACCACAGTGGAGAGATGTTAACTCCCTCGCCTGGTATGCAGGAGGTCATGGTTTGAATGTTCTCCCTGTGGTCGTGTGGCTTTTTATCCGGGTCCTCCGGTTTTTCCCTCTTTTAGAAATATGCGTTCAGAGTATTTGGCCTAGAGAATTAAAAAAACTAAACCTCACAATACAATACACTGTTACTATTTTATTATTCCATAATGCTGATAAATTGTGGAGGACAGGAGGATTGTGAGGAGTATAAACAATGACAGCTGTCTGCCGGTTTAAATTAAAATTGCCTCTGTCTGAGCGGCACCAAGCGTAATGGTAGAACTGGGGAATTCCTAGAGACTGGTACTTTTTTAATTTACAAAGCGAATGAGTTTATTCATGGACTTTATTATAAGCAGGGGAGAGTTATTTGAATGTATTTATTTTAATAAAGTAAAACATTTAGACAATGTAGATATATGTATTAGATAGTTTGGCATCATTTTAGATAATAACCATGGGGAGGCCATGTCAAGTAGTCGGGGGAGGGGGGGGGGGCACTACACCACCCCAGCCACCCCCATTTATCCCCCCACAGATATTTTTTTATGTCCGTTGTATGGGGCGCCGCGGTGGTGAGATGTTAACTGCCTTCCATAGTATGCAGGTCATGGGTTAGATCCCGACCCTGATGCCTGCTGTTGTATATTTGGAGTTTGCGTGTTTCTCTCTTCCTGTGGTCGCGTGGATTTTTCTCCGGGTCCTCGGGGTTCTTTTCTCTACATTTAAAAAACACGCGTTTTAGAGTATTTGCCTGTGATAACATTTCAACGTGATTATAAGCCGCTTCGTTGAGCTGTCAGTCGTGGCCAAGTCGCTTCTGAAAAAGAGCTAAATAGATCGCAGGGCTTTACCTGCTAAAATTAAAAGTTTTGCTTATAAGTTCATCCTCGAAGCCATGGTTCTTCAAACTATGATTATTATGGCTGGCCAAAAAACTAGCGTGCGCTGGTCGGCCGCGTAATGTTATGTCACGTGGACAGAAGTTGCGACGTCGCATGGCATCATGTCTGCACGTGGGCTCGCTGTGTACCTCGTCTTCATGCGTCTCATCTACGTTTCCTTTATTTAACCCGGAGATAAAATAAATAGGCCAATGAGATGGTTACATTGCTTCTTTTGCAAGGGTGCACTGGGTTGCTCGCTCATTTATTTTGCTTTCATCTCACAATTGTCTCATCTACAGCCCTCTCGTCTTAATCTCGTGTCTCTTTTATCCCATTAGTCTGTAATCTGTCCCGGAGAGCCATATCTCATGGTGGGCCACAGCTCAAATCAATTGTTCCCGTGTGGGCAAGCTCACAAGCGAGAACTTTAACACGACACGTCAATTTACGTAGTGCATTTAAGTTCAACCGCGTCTCAAAGCGCCGTACAGAAATTGTGGGAATATCTACTTCATAGAAAGAGGCAGTTGGTCGGAGGTAGAGAAAGTAAGGAAAATATTTAGCTCGGAGTTGAACAGAAATGCGTAAACTAAGACGGCTGGGCTGGAAATGGCTGGGCCCACTGCAGGCCTCCAGAATTGACGTGCCGTGCCACCCGTGACCCGCGTGGCATCTCCATTGACAGATGAGGGCCCACGTGAATTCGCGCTGGTTCCTATTCCGCAAGCACTTGGACAATCTGCTGTACCTGCTCATGCCGGGAACGTTTGTGCCCCTGTACACCATGGTGAGTGCTGCCCATTGGTGTGGGTTGCATCAACAGGTTTCCCCAATTAAAGTGTTTTGCTTGTGCCACTTGTTCCAGTAAAAAAAGGCTTTTGGAATCTGATGATTGACAAAATAAAAAAAGATGTAAATGTATCCTACTTAAGAATGGTGGTCGAAGGCATAATAGAACTGCAGTTAAAATCTAATTTCTTCATCATTAACGCTACCTTATAACACATTTATTTAATAGGCTGTGCTGGGTAACAGACCACCACCTCGAACAAAGAGCAGATTTTTTTTTATATATCTGGAGAAAGCACTATAGTTCCGTGAAAATAATAATGCTGACAAATTAAACGTTTGTATTGACGTAAGTTATGTATTCCCCCACAAGTCTCACTAAGTGACAAACCAAGAGATTATATCGACCTTGAGGCATTGCGTGCAACTGGCCACGGAAAATGTTCACACAATTTCTCCCACAAATACTGGCATTCAGGACAGAAGATAAAATGTAATCATTGGTGGAGTCATTTGACCTCTGAAAATCCAGTTTTCACTTGACATCACTGATATTTGACCGTTCCCACCTGCCCCTCTACAGGCTTCAACTTGCCCCTTGCATGCCTCCTCCCCCCATTCTAACCCCATGACCTCACTTCCCCACACGCCTGACTCGGTGTCCCTGTGCTCACAGGTGACGTTCACAAGAATACGCTACCACGAGGTTGTGAAAAAGTGTAAACTGCAGAACAAGGTATACATGCTTGTGCGCACTTTGTACACGTTGCTTCACTCCATTAGCATTTGCTACAAAGGCTGAGTGGATCCAGCAAAGATCTCATTGGCCTTTTGCTGACAACGTGAATGGCACCCACCGTTGTCCTGTAAGCCATCTTTTGTAAAGACAGGAGTTGCAGAAACCCAACAGTGGAACTAGTGGTGCCGTTGTCTGTGGCAAATGAGTTTCTCGTTTCTGTGCAACCTCTGCACAGGTGGTGAACTCGGCGCTGTTGGGCATTGGGGTGCTGTCGGTGCTGTCGGCAGGTGCCTGGGTGGCGACCCGTATCCGTGGTCATCCCGACTCAAGCCTATTGCTCCTCTGGGAGCTGCCCCGTGCCCTCCAGTCCAAGATCATCCCCGAGGGCTGGCTGGGATAGCCGACGTGCGCATACCGGAAGGCTAATCCTGAGCACCCGTTGAAGCACAGGTTGCACCACTCCCAAACCTGTTCGGGTGGTGCCGTTTGTTGTTTCGGCACGACGTCCGATGTATTGATCCATGCGCCCGGCAGCTCCTGAAATTGAGATTCATAAGCTCTCTACACGCTGAAACATCGGCAATCGTGCAAGAAAAACCCATGCAGCGAGACCTGAAAATGCTTTGGAGAGTTATACAAGGCAGCTGCGGAAACCTGCGCAGGAGTGCATCTTAAAGCAGCATTTCTCAACCGGTGGTACCAATTCTGCAGACTGCAATTTGCAGTTCTATTGCGGGATTGACAAAATGTCACCAAAACAATTTGCATCATGCCGCCACCAACTTGAAATTCTTTCATGTTTAACAGTGGAGGCATTGTTGTATTCTCGGATGCAATCCATGTGGCATTGGTGCATAAAAAGGTTGCATAACACCACCTTAAAGACAGGGAGCCAAAATCATGACCATGCAAATGAGCTGTTACTTGACAAGTGTTCGCAAATTAAATCCACGCTCTTTCAGCAATTAATGCGAATGACTACATTTTTTTATCGCTGTTTTATTGCAGATTTCATTTATGTATTTTGCGAAGTATACAGCATTTCCTACATAAATAAAATAAGCAAATGTACAGCAACACAACCATGAAATACTTTTAAAATGGAAGTTCAGACCATTTCAACTGTATGGGAAAGCTTCATTTTCCAACGTTGAACATTTTTTTACACACGTCCAATATTTATATCTTTGATTGATCAAAGTATTATAAACATCCTTAGTCTTAAAGAAAACAGATTTTACAGTTTGCCTTGTAAGTATGGCACAGGCTGTGCTTAACCAAGCAACCCAATTTACCAACTTGAACTTGTGCAGCTTTGCCCTGTAGATGTCCACTGAATAAGGTAATGGCCACATTAATCCAGATGTCTTATTTTAAATCTGGCAGTGTCATGTTCACAAATATTCCCAGATGGAAAAACAAATCTATTCCCTTTGTCCAATTTAAAAACTTCATGCAATCCAATAAACCAGAGGTTTTCAAACCTCTCCCCATCCCCACAGATGGATGTAAATTTGTCATCAGGCTATGCTTTCTCAACGCAATTTAAGCTCTCACGTCACAGCTTCTCCAAAAACATGTGCACCATTGTGTAAAACATGTTCACTTTGTAAGTGAACACTGCAATCACTGACCTGACCAACATGCAAATGTACTATTCACAGATTTATAAAATGTGCACATCTCTATGTAAACACACTGAAGAATGGTGTATGGGATCAACACTTGCAAGTTTTGCACACTTTGTGACGTGTACCCAAGTGTAAATGTCTTGGTCTGGTTTCACTCTGCTCAGACTCGGCACTTGGGGGGTAAATGCAACACCCATTCCACTGTTGCTGAAATTGGGTGTTACCACTCCAATCTACAGTCAACACTGAAATTCGTTAATGCTCGCACATTTAGGTTGGGTGTTGCTGTGACTAGACGGGTGTTCAAAAACAGCGCCGTTTAAATCGAGAGAAGTACAAAAGAATGTTTAATGGCTTCAGTTAAGCCAACCTTCAATAAAGACAATTTACAACCAATGGACTGCAATGTTGGGTGTGATAAATGTATTGTTGAATTCTTAGGATTCATCAGACAATACAAGTTCAGAAAACCATACTAGGCCTTAACACATCACAGATGTTAAAGGACTGGATATCTTAACTTAAGCCCATATACCCCTATATGCCTAATTTTCACTAGTCTACGACTGCAGCAATTCCTGGGTAAGCTACAAGATTAATAAACAAAACAAAAACTGGTGGTAAGAGCAACACAATAATTTTTCTGACTCGGTTATTGCCTATAAAGTCGATAGGCACAAACCTGAGCGCCAGACACTCACCAGCAAGCTAGCACAGGGCAAATGCAAATAATATTACACGATTGCTTCTGAAATCATCCTAACTGGATGTCTTTAAAACAAATGGGCTCGAGCACATTTGGAAACATTTACAAACGGGTGCAAGGTTTGAGCACACCGCCCCTCCATGTGCTCCTTTCCCCAGCTCTTTAAACGTTTCATTTTACCAGGCAAAGCCCACTGAGCTATGTAGCTCTTTTTCAGAAGCAAACTGACCACAAATGACAGCTCAACAAAGTGGCTTATGTGGAAACACATAGTAGCCAAATACTCAACGCATGTTTTCTAAAGTGGAGGGAAAAATCGGAGGCCCAGGTGAAAAATGCACACGACCACGGGGAGAACATATAAACTCCAAATATACAGGCGTTGGGATCGAACCCACTACCTCCTGTATACCAGGCGAGTTAGTTGATATCTTGCAACCACAGAAGCCAAGACAGGGGAATCATCTGAACCCCGATGGCTTTTGACCACAAATATGCAGGTTTTTTGCGGTTGTGCCGTATCGCTCTTCGACGCGTGTTTTGAGTCAAGCATGACGCCCGACGTTTCGATCGACGCGCGGGGGGAGGGAGGACTTCCGCAGGAATGTTTAGTTCCTGCGGAAGTTCCCAGCACGCGAAATGAAACATTGGATGTGGAAAACGACGCGCGCTACGATTCCCAACACATCGCAGAAGTGTATATTGAAGCCAACTGAAACAAAAAGTACGTTATTAGTAACCAATGTCAAGTTTGTACATTTAAAAGGAACATAAATCGGAGGTGCAGTTAAAGTGAAAACATCGGCATGCGACGAATCTATAAAATACAATTGTAAAGTAATCAGCACTCCATTGCCCCCACCAAGTCACTGGTGCACTTGTGATACCTTTTTTAATGTATTACAAACAGCGATAGGTATTTTTGGTCTTTTAACTTTGTTATTTTCTTTGAGCCTATCTACGTGACTTTACCAAAAGGCCCAAAGAATATGAATTCCTGCAGTCACGAAAGCTTTAAGTCAAGATACAACGATGATTGTTAAAGTCACTGTGTAACTGGGACCAACATGTTTTCCACGTGCTCTGAATAATGCCTCGGTGCCCTGTTGTATATATAATATAATATCCAAATTCTTAATTTCATATTTCGAGTTAAACACGTATTTGTCCACAGCGCTTTGGCATACAGTCCTTAAAAACTTCACCTGGACAGATCCATTCTTACATCTTGTGAAGGAAAGTACCACTTCCTTCACTGTTAGGCATAAGAGAATGTCTTATTCGTATAATTTGAGAAGACAATGGAATTATTCGGATTTGAATAGGCAAATGCAAGAAAGTCATCACATCTGGCTACCAATGTGAGAAATTATGGTAAAATCAAGGGTCTGACAAACAGCACTGACTGACCACTTGCCAGGCCATGGATATTTAGACTACTTCTTGAAATTAAATCCCCAAATACTTCAAATACAAAACGTCTAACCAAGTCTTGAGAAGTCAGTAACTGCCTAACTCTTCAAAATTAATACACGAGCAAGGTCCCCACGCTTTTGAGTTCCATGAAAAGGCCAAATTGCAACAAGTGCTGAAAAGAAGATTATTTTACAAGTTAAATACCAATACATGATGTAAATAAAAAGACTGATAAACAACCACCTCTTGGAAAAAAACGCATGCAAAACACTAGAACGCAAAGGTGCTGCCACACCTATGGGAGTGGGTGTGCACCACCCCCAACATCTGCCCAAGAACATCTCCGCTACAGGTAACAGCCAGTGACCAGGGTGGCGGGCACCAGGCCGACGCCAGCCGTGTTTCGTTCCTCAAGTACAGCGCAACTCGCGGTCGTCACTCCATCTTCGACATCTCAAACTTGGTGGTCATTATTTCCTGATGGGGAAAAACAAAACGGGGGGTTTTTACATTCATAAAGTTTGCAGCAGCTATTCCCAATGCATATTGCTCATGTCCGTAAAAGTAGGATCACGCCGATGGGAATAACCATCGCTTTACCGAGTTCAGCAACGCGTATCCGGCTGTGCTGTATATCTCTGCGATGTGTTCCTCGGGCTGTACAATGCTGTATAATTGAGGTATAAAGTGAACAGCTCAATTCAATTCCTGAAAAAGCTCCCAGCCCGTGGACCAAAACGATGGACATCGTGCCGAACGACACGCAACACACAACCCAAAAAAACACCGAAGAGATGCACAAGGAAGTTCACAGATATTGATAATGCCATGGTTTTTTGCATTGGTATTTCACTTTTACAAATAACAATTAGTGAAAAGCTATTGCTGAAGGCATTAACAAATATATGGCCAATTTAAGCCTCGTTGTCCAAGTAGTGCTTCTGTGCAGTGATAGTATGCTAGATTTTACATCAAAGTTTTTAATTTACTGAATGGTGTTTTTACCTCATCCGAGTCCAGCAAGGCAGGCATGGCACTGCAAGACAAGGGGGACACATTTCGTAAGCAGCTGTAGCGCAAGATACTTAAATCAACTATAATGATTTACATTGATTAATCTCTTAAATGCTGCAACAGCTAAAAATAAATTTACAACTGCATAGGAGATACAAAATAAATTGGGGCGTGCGGGCAGGGGGTGAAGAAAAAAAGAAACTCAAAATATAAAAAAAGAGGACAAAATTATACTAAAGATCAACGCCAAAGGGACATGACAGATGTAGGGCAAGAGAGTGCCGCTCGCATGCAAAGCAGTCACACAGTGAACTGAGAGTCTCAGCAACGGTATGCTTCCCAGGGAAATTTGTATTTGTATTCTTCAGAGCCTTTCGCCCAAGGACGGGTGTATTGCAGTAAATCTGAAACTTGCAAGCGAAAAACAGACCGCGACGTGATATTCATTGCATGAATGCGCGTGCAATTTGTAAGGGCGCGGTGACACAGACTTATTTCATTTTAAGGTTATAATCCCTTGTTCATCATGACATCCTTTTTACTTTGATGTCTCAACAGCGTTACGGAGATCACGTGACGTGAGGGTTCTGCCTTTGTAGTGAGGGTTGTGAGTTGACGTCGAGGAGGGGGGAGGAGGTGCCTCGGCCCCCCATGTGGAGTGACATCAGCTGCTAATTATGAATGGGGGGGTGTCCATTTGGAGGACATCACTTGCTCATGAATATTAATGAGGGGTGGGGGGGTGTCCATTTGGAGGACGTCACCTGCTCATGATTATTAATGAGGGGGGCTGGTCGATGTGGTGTGACGTCACGAGCATTCAGGACAGATATTCCTGGGTGATTATAGTAGGTATGCTCGTCGAGTTTCTAGTACGTACACATCTGCCATCGAGGCCGGGATGTTGTCTTCTACCCACTTGAGATCATCCTCCTGGAAAAAAAGCGACAATCACAAGAAATTGTTCCATTGCAACCGCATGCATCGATGCCACGTAAAATTTCTCAAATATGCCGCAGGATTATTTTTTTTTACTTTGGGGGGGGCTCACCTGCTTGTTGACATTTGGGCGGCTCGATCCATTCAACTCGGGCTTGCTTCCCCTCATCTTCATGCCATCTGAAATCGAAAGCATTTTACACCACGCAGAGAGTTTTAACAACTGACACGCGAGCTCCGGTCATCCTCGCAGCGGCTTTTGGCTAGCCCATCGAACAAAGACGGTCACTACTGCATTACGCGCTTTCAGACGTGCTTCTGCGGCCGTCTGGAACACTCTTCCTTTCGATGTTAGGAAGCCACTGGAACGCTATGCACTTTTACATCTAGATTGAAAATTCATTTCTTTCAAACTGCTTTTTGTGTTTAGTTTGTTGTCCATCCCCCGCACCTCCGATTAGCACGGTTGGCTACGTACGGTTCGAAAGAAGTTCAACATACATACATACATTCAGGTCATGTAGGTGGCAGCAAAGGTGCACTACTTGCTCCACGTACCGTATGCCTCGTTCATCATGGGCTCCTCTTCCTCGTCCTCATCCTCATCATTGTCCAGCAGTGGAGTGAACGCATACCTGAAAGGTGGTCACGCACAAACACCGAGTAGATCAGACATATCATACCACTCGGTTGTGCCGTGTAAAAAACCGGAGTAGTACTAAACACTACTCTAATCTATCCACAGATGCGATAACACTGTTGTATTGCGTCTTCCTATAAGTCATTATGTTGGGAACTAGCATTCAAAGATATAAGTTAATCCTCCAGGCAATTATGGCACAGCCTATTAGCGGAGCTGACCTGTAAAATCTATGTTAAAATATTTCGGCATCACCACCAAAAGCGCACATCAAAGTAACACAGTACACACCTTTATGCATCTTTAGATCAACACATATGCTTACAGAGATAACATCTGTAAGAATAAAATGGAAATGGAGTGATAAAATCAGCTGATATGGAGGTACCAGGTAGATTGATACATCACGGGACCGTAAGAGATAGCGACGACTTGTGGGATGCGTTCATTCAGAAGTGGATTGATCATGCCTGACGATGATAATGAAAGTCTCACCGCTGGTTGTTGGCAGATGGCCTCCAAAGCACCATAATGACCAGGAGGATGAGGGAAAAGAGAAGCCGCCAGAAGGCTTCCTCCACCCACAACTCCCGCCAGTCCTGTACTCATTTTGTACACACGAGCACACGCGCATGTGAGCGACGTTCATCCCATGGCAACTATCTCGTAATACATACAAACGCACACATTCAAGTCTGTGTGAAGAATTTTAAATCGACTCACCGATTGGCATTCTGCAAATCTGAACTTCCGTGTAGTCCAGATGATGAAAATAAGCGAAGCTTGAAAAGACGATGAAATATAAAACGCAAGCATTTAGTTACATTCTAAAGCTGGTATTACCAAAGTACATTTCTGAATAAAATGTGCACATTTATTTTAAGAATGAAAACCGATTGAACGGTGATGTATTTAATTCGTTCCCTCCTCATTCCGCATGCCGTGTGGACTCACCGATTATAGCGAAGATGAGCGTGTTGGTGAAGTGCCTGTAAAGGGACAGCTTCACCACGTTGCGCCTCAGCATGAGCATCTTCATGGTCTGGTACAGGCTGATGAATATGTGCTGCGCTGTCAAGGAGCCAACGCTACATTGTCCTAAACCTTTCCACAATGGTTGTTTTAATAGGACAGGAAACTTGAGCATATTGGCAGACAATCCATCTGAAGCTCGGAATTTTTATAAATGCAGACTGGATTATTCGTGCTGAAAGGACGGCCGCGGATAATTCTAAATCACAGATAATCCAAAAATATCCATTATCCACCGATCTCTATGCCAAAAACCATGAACATAGGTATTCATTACCGATTGAAATGCGTGTTCAGTGATAACACTTTCCTGCTCCCACGCAGAAGACTCAGCACCACTGAGTGGACAGCAGCAGAGCCACGTCAATGAAAATCAAACCCCGCCTACTGTTGTAAAAATATTAAACTACTGTATTGTAGAGGCGTTCACGTGGATTTCAGATTAACCGGAGCACATATTTGTTCGGTTTAAGCACGTGACTTGAAATAAACATCTCCAAGAATAACAATGTTGTATAACTGTTTTATATTGGTTTAACACGTAGGCTTTCGCGACCAATATCATCCATTATGGATGGATGTTTATAGATGATTAATTTTGGCTTAAGGGAAAATCCATGAGTTATTAATTTGTCAAAATCTCAGGCGTGCGGTTAATCCACAAATCAGATAAGTCGCATATGAACAATCGAGAGTCTACTGTATATGTGTATTTTAATTCAGGAGTAGCATTCGATGTTTAAGAGGTCATCCTGACCAATGTTGTTAGTGACACCACGCTGTCTCACCATTGCCACTGTGCGGGGATTTGTTTCTAATCTCCAGTTCACACGACCTGCCACAGTAAAGCTTTCTATGATTACCAGTCATCGGCCGCATGCAGTGTGCAGTGGCTTAATTTGTAAAAGTAATAGAAAAAAATGGGCATTCAAGAAAAGGTGGACCATGGTGGGTCATGAGGACCGGCTAAATACCAGTGTACAGTTCTTTAGCTTGGGCCTACTTAATGAGGCAAATTATTTTGAAAATGCAGTGTTTATGCTATCAGAACTATGTCAATATTCAGATTGTCCCCTTTACTGTTACAATTTAAACTTGATCAATTAAAATACAACTTTTTACAGCTCAATTATTAACAAAGTCCGATCTAAACCTGTTTGATTTTAAAAACACAACTGAACGGACTTGATTGCGCTCATACCTAAACTACGCTGCATTACAAAGTGCAGTTTGTGACCTTTCTAGGGTTCATATAGAGTGAAATCTGGTGCAGAAGCTAGGTTAGGTAATTGCAGAAACTAAAGCCGACATTGGGAAAAGAAACGCATACAAATCTGGACGTAGATTTTGTGCGTCATCGCACACGGGACAGTGGGTCAGCTTAGAGAATCGGTAGAAATATTCAAAAGGCTCAAGAACAAAGAGTTAATTTAATGTGTGCTCATGGTTACAAGGTTCTCCTGAGCAGCCAAGGCAGGAAACACACACACACAGACACACAAGGATATCCACCAGCAGAGGGCAGTGTCGAGCACAGCCAGAGGGATTGCAGCCAGCAGGTCCAGGTCAAATTCTTGACCCTACGTGTCATGCACATTGCAGCGATTGCAGCGTAGGGGGTTCACATCCACAAGAGGAATACCAAACACTACACCAGCAATAAATGAGCGTTGTTTTGTTCATTTTGAGAACATCAAAAGTCTGTGTGTTTTAAGAGCTGGGTATCTAAAACAAGAGTTAAGGATGAAGCGCACACAAGTACAAGGATGTACGAGTGAAGACGTGAACATGCTCATGTAAACAAGCGCAATAGGTGGAAGCTTATAGATTGCTCTAAACATGCATGCAAAAAAAACTCACCAAAGTACACGTGACCTCAGGGAAAAAAATTACTGAATAGCATTTTTTTTGGTGATCTCGGCAGTGGTGCACAATTACTAAAACTTACATTCGTTAATAAGTGGCCTTAAAAGGAAAAATTATATATAAATCGGTGACTTTTCAGGTAATGGGCACGTTTTCATTTGTGCTATAAGTGCCATTTCTCAAAAAACATATTATTTTGGACAATGAGGGCACTACAAATAAATGTTAAAACTATGCAGCAACAAAAACACATTTAAAAAAAATGAAAAAGCGCATACAATGATCAAACTTAAAACCACAAAAAAGGATATCCAGTAAATGACACAGGAGTCAATGAATGCGAGGGCGATATCAGAGTACAGGACATTGACGCTGTTCTGCTCCTACAAACCAACAGAAAACAGAAGCGGCGAGTGAATCACTAAAAACACATGACACCACAATAATAAGTTGAGTTTGTGTTTGACATTACACCCAACGACTCATCGGACTGGCAGCAAGGTGGATTCGTAACATCCCCCCCTGAGTCATATCATGCTGAAGGTTAGATCCATAATTATGGACTGTAAATTATTTCGGCACTCAGATGATGTATTACTTGTCGTAATAGAAATCATTTACAGCCATTTGTCAATCAAACTTCTGGACTGGGTCTCCCCCCACACCATTGTCGGTCATTTCAGGGTTGGTGAAGAGGACAGGAGCAGGACCGGTTCAGATATCACTCACCACCGATGATAGCCATGGCCAGGAATAAATCTCTGGTCCATGGGTACCTAACAGAGTGCACGAACCACTGTGCCACCGTATCACCCGAGGTGTAATATACTTTGTCGTAAACGTGTTGTGCATCGCGTACATCAATAATGTCAAAGTAAGCAAAATGGAGAGCAAGAGGCAGCCCAGGTCTTACCCCAGAGATACGTAAAATGCCCTCCACTGAAGAAAATATGAGGTACAGCATCCCCACGCCAACCACTTTGTACATCGTGGTACCCAGACGAGGTCTACAAAAACACGTTGTTGAACGCCAAGTTTAGATGTCAACTTTGTAGGGCAAGATGTCTCAACATTAACCAAAAAAGGGGAGTGAAAAATCACACCATTAATACAAAAACACAATCTGATTTTACTAAGGAAACCACAAATCCAAGCAACTCACTTGACTATGCCATAGCCAAGGCTGACAATGATGACCAGAAGGCGAGCCAGGGTCCTCTTGAGGGCAGAGAGTAGCTCCGCAAACACTACAGCCCCTCGAACTGCAAATAAATGAGTTTAAAGGGTCGTTAATATTCATGGTGGTGGCGGCTGCAGCAGAATACTTTTTTCAAATCTCAGCTATTGCACAGTCTGTGATCATACTTTGTGAAAAGGATTATGGGTGTGATTGCAGTTTCTCAACAAAACTGAACACAGGTGAGAGTTTATTAACATTGCAACTAACTATACAATCACAGCACAGAGGTAGAATTCTACCGTGGTCTAAGGGTGAGCGGCATCCCAGAGGTCTCTGATTTGATCTCCCTAGCGTGGCAGTTGAAACAATGGGAACTTTTTTTTGTTAAATACCCCTCCCTTTGTCCACCCAGAAACATCAATGGGCACACCACAGTTAGTCGATTATCAAGTTGGGTATGGTGGGGTAAACTGTAGGTGCTCACACCTCTTCCAAGACTCCTGGCCAGTGTTTAAGAAGAGTATGTCAAATACCCTCTCTCTAGATGGGTTTCTCTGGAGCTTCCCCTCACGGAGGTCCATCTGTCAGCAGTGGTGTGAGAACATAATCGCAGGACTACAACTTCTAATTTCACCTTCTTGGTTCTTTCGGTAAAGTCACGTAGAATGGAATAAAATAATAAAAATAAAACATAATATTTTATTATGTTTTATTTTTATTATTTTATTCCATTCTACGTGTGGGTTTTGAAACATAATATTTTATTATGTTTTATTTTTATTATTTTAATAATAAAGTAATAAAAATAAAACGTAATATTTTATAGGTTTATTTTTATTATTTTATTATTTCCATTCTACGTGACTTTACCGAAAGAACCAAGAAGATGAATCTATGCAGTCACGAAAGCTTTAAATCGAAATTCTAATTTCACCTACAGAAGTTAGTTCACCGTCTACCTCGCTCGTCATTGCTACACACCAGAGGTGCCGTAGTAGTTGATGCTGTGGTACTCGGCATAGAAAACGGCCTTCTCAAGCATGCCGAGAAGAATGACGGCTCCAATCCAGAACTGGATGCGCAGGAGGTCCTTCCAGTAGCAGGCCGACCAGGCCAGCCATAGGGCACCGTACAGAGAGTACAGCACGCACATCGCGACATAGAACTAAACACAGCATTGGAAATGGGGAGAAAAGAAAAAAGAGTTTGTTTCAAAACCCACACGGAATATAGTCATTACATTATATTGAACTACCATTCACTCTCTGAAGCTGTTCCCCGTGGCTAGCACCTCACATTTAGACGCTATGTCAATTTCATCTGTATTGTAAAGTGTATACATAGGGCATGTAATGATTAACCAAAATCAATTCTTATGTAGCTTACAGTGTGTGCATCCAATCACGCGTGAATGACTATTTGCTATGTGTATCATATGAAAATGTTACCTTCAGGCGAATGAAACCAATTAAACACAACACAGAGAACACAAAAACACTATACCAGCGAGTGAGTACACAATTATAAACGAGGCAAAAAATATTACCTTCTTGAATCGTGACCCTTCATTGTGACAATTAAAGTCCCAGGGTAAAATATATAGTTACACGACTAAAATACACAAAACACTTTATAATACTTACAATCATAAGTGGCCAGTCGGCAGCCGATATAAAGCCTTCCTCGCTCTTCATTTGAACTTGTACTACAATGAACACACAAGGCAATTTTAGGATTCACACAAGCCCAAACTCATTGGATTGTGACCATATGAGACATTAGCTGTAGCTATACCATTTACAAATGACAATTACATACACACAGTGCAGAACTATTAACCATACTAACTCTTGAAACTCTATGTTGCATTTTGAAAAAGTGTCTACATTCAAATCTAATCAGCAGAATGATTGTATTAAACAAATAAAGCAATAGTTAATGTGTTAATGTCCACATTCTGTGCTGTTTGTTACTGGTCGCTGACGTTTTGGACTTTTGGGCCTGTGTTCAGCGACTATTTAAGAATATGTATGTTTGAGAATTAATAGTGCATTTATAGCTCGAATGTATGACCACGAAAATAAATCACACCGAAACATGCGACTGCTAAACAAACCGGGTATTTTCCAATCTGGCCCGACAGTTGTGTTGCTTTGAGGCTGGATACTCATTATGAAGAGGTATGGCCCATCTCTCCGTGTCCTTGTTAGCACATTCTTCTGTAAACATGACGACAAAATAATAGGTTTTAGCCTTTCTGGCAATAAAACAGGTGTTAAGATTATCAAACACAAAATACAGTAAAACCTTGGATTGCGAGCATAATTAGTTCCAGAAACGTGTTTGTAATCCAAAGCACTTGTATATCAGCTGTGATCACGTGACGCTCGGCAGACAAAGCGTATACACGTACTACTCGTATTGCAAGACCTCGCTCGTTTATCAAATTTATATTTATTTAAAAATTGTACTCGTCTTGCAAAACACTCGCAGACCAAGTTACTCGCAATCCAAGGTTTTACTGTAGAAAGCTATTGCAAGGCATCAAGTCTGCATTAACCCCACATACTTATGGCAAAAAAGCAAAACAAATATGTCCTGATAATATATGCATTGTCTTTAAAATTGATTGGCCTACACCAGAGACAGCCTTCATTATGTGTTTGGCTCATATTGTCGATTCTACAACATTGCACACAGCATCAATCAATTTTGCATTAATAATAAAGTTAAAGTCTTACCCCGTTTTTGTTTGCGACTGTACTGGCCTTTTGCTCAATTTTGGAAACCTGCTGTCAGAAAAAAAGGACAATCGTGTGATGAGTGAAAGAGAGAATTTTCTGTGCTCAAAGCAGACACATCGATTGGCTATTTTCAGTTGTAGGCCCACTGAAGCTATTTCAACATCTCAGGTTTTAATTACCTTTTCCTCCCGTTTAGTTTTTGTGGAATTACTGGCTTTAACCTGTAAAATAAGAAATAAGAAACACCTAATTCAGTCCAAGTTAAAACAAGTTAGGATTTGAACAGATGCATTTCAATGACAGACTTCTTCAATGATAAATTATGTTTGTGTGTTCTTTTACAACAGTCCAGATCTTACCGTGTTATTAACTGCTTTGATAAACTTCCCAATCGTTGGATGAGCTGCCATGAGCTACACACAAGAAACACACAAAATGTGTACTCAAAAAACGCATTACTCAAAAAACAGTTGCACTTCTCATTTTCACTCATCACAAAAACCTGAAAACCCACAACATCTCAATGTCCAAAAAGCAAGCTTTTGTTGGGAGTAGGGGGGGTTGGGTTTAGAAAAAAAGTGAATGATTAAGTTAATTCTGTTGCCCATCTATGGACAGATGATACAAAATTATAAAATATGTTTTTTTATTGTTGCAATGAAGCTAGTATGGGAGACCTTAAAATGTGGGTTATCAACTATCTTCCAAAACACACCTGAAATATACCAGCCGCTCTCTTCTGCTTACCTCCAGATTGAAATTTGCACATGTCATCGATACTTGGTTGGTGGTGTAATCTATATCATCTGCGATCTTCTCTTCCAAAATCAGCTTCACCTCCATATCCTGCTCAGAATCAGTGACACACCACATTGCAAGGGAAATGTCATCAAAATATATCATTTCAAACG
Source organism: Entosphenus tridentatus (assembly GCA_014621495.2). Lineage (NCBI taxonomy): Eukaryota > Metazoa > Chordata > Hyperoartia > Petromyzontiformes > Petromyzontidae > Entosphenus > Entosphenus tridentatus. The sequence continues at coordinate 7,721,492 of CM025618.2, forward strand.
TGGATATATAGAAGATTAGTGCTAAAACAAAGAGAGTAAGACGGTTTACAGCATTATTCATAAAGTGTTAGGCTTTAAATCCTGAAAAGCAATATATTTTATACATGTATTGTACATTACTTTAAAACAAAGAAGTGGTGAGTGTTATTCATTACATTCAGTAACCACATACTTACTGGAATGTTTGCAATCTTATTGTAACACTTGGAATGTAACAGCATCCATTTCACATTGAAAACGGCGTTGGGTTGGCATGTCTTCTCTGACACTGCAAAAGAGAGAACGTTATTCAGTTTTGTTCTATATTAAACTCAAGAACACTGTATTATTATATTGTTGACCGAGTAAATACAATCACGTGCATTTCCACTGTTTAAGAACACTCACCCACGAGCATGACATCAGTGTTGTTAAACAAAGTCTTGTAGAAATGAAACATCAGGTTTTTCTAGAGAACACACACAACATTGTGGTTAATATTTGCAATTACATTGTGTGGCACTAGAGACTACAACTGGAAACAAGTTAGTTGCTTATACATCAGCAAACACAGTGCAAGCAATGAAGATATGACATTTAGATCATACGTGTTACAATTACTCATGTGGATCCATCCCTTTGTCAAACCACTGTTGAATGAGGGCCTCTCAACTTCATGCGAGGTGCGAGGAAAACTTGACCATATTTCACCACGCTGGTCAGTGCAGATTCAAGGTGGAGTGCAATTACTTGAGAGCACAGATTTAAAGTGCAACATTGGATATTGCTGCAATGTCCTCTACTCCGTCTTCGCTAAGTGATGCAGCATAAAATATCTGTTATGCATGGTGACCACCCATCCAAACACTATCCTCCGATGAGCACGGTTGGCTATACACGGTGCAAAAGAAGTTCAACACACGTACACAGAGGCTCAACACAGCTTAGCTTCTGAGATGGGTGACCACCATCTACAGAGGCGGACGTGGGGCTATACAATGTGGTTTTCAGCAGAGCCGGAGTGTAGCAAAATTAATTGTTGCCAAGTACTTCTCCGCTTCCAATTACTGTCCTGTATGTCTGCTTCTGGGCCTTCACCAAGCCGCACTGACCAACATGAAAGTGGAGTGTGGACACAAGGACCCCCCACGGTGCCAGGGAGGCCCTTAATCCAGCAGTGGACTGACAAATGGCTGTACAAGTACCGTATATTTGTGCAAGCGATGTGTCCAGGTCACGGGTGAACACACACCGGGGCCGACGTGGAGGGAACAATCCGATGACAAATAAAAAGCACTCCATTAAGTGAGGCTCTACGTTATACGGTAATGCGATCATACAATATAAATATAGATACGTGTACTGGATTGGATTGTCATATTTGTATTTGCACGCTCGTTGGTTTTGTTTGAATAGTATTTTTATTCCATTGGTTTCGTGTATACCTTAACAATTTCAATTAAACGTGTGTTGACAATTGTGTTTTTTTCATTACGTTATACTTCTTCAGATGGTTTGAATATAGACACCTTATAAATTGTAATTACTGCACTGTATTAATTTCCAGATTTTGAATGGTGGCAGACTGGTTAACGGCACTGTGTTTATGAACTTAGCGACCAGTTAGTTTCTAAGCCACAACTTAAATCAGTGGCGAGTGATATATATTCAAACTGACCCTGCCTACCTAGCCTTCACCTACACTCACTGACCAGCATGATTAAGTATAGTCAAAAACCCATTGCCATGTCTGTCAACCCATGCGGTTTTGCCCTATTCTTGTACAGGGAATATTGAGTTTTCAGGTCCATACGGCGTACAGCCGTTTCAATACGGGCAAAAAAATGCATTTGTTTGCGTTTCTCCCATGTGATGGAACTTTGTAGGATGAACGTTGAAATTTATAAGGGCACGCATGGGATGACCAACAAGGTCTGATTTGTTATCTAATGAGGTAGGCACTGATAAGGGGTTGACAGGTATGCATGGATGACATAGCGTAGGGAGAGACTTCCTCCAGCCAGTGTGAATTGAGAATGGCTGCATTTTGAGTCGAACGATTTCCACACCGGTTACACGCCACGACGTTCTTCCCCGTCGAGGATTACGACGAGGCCCCTGCGTCACGAGCTACAAAGACGCAGACACCACTCACACACAGACATCACTCACACACAGATACCACTCACACACAGACACCACTCACACACAG
>CM025618.2:7738815-7756748 GCA_014621495.2 Entosphenus tridentatus
CAAACTCCAACTTCAAACTCCAAACTCTGACCCTGACCCCAATTCCAACCCTGGCTCTAACCCTGACCCAAACTCCAACCCCCAACTCTAACCCTGACCCCGATTCCAATCCTGGCTCTAGCCTGAACTCCAAAGCTAACTCCAACTGTGAGCCTAAACCAATATCAACTCTAAACCTGGTCATAACCCCAGCTCTAACCCACCTCTCACCCGACCTTTATTCTACCTCACAATTATAACAATGGTGATTATTTGAATGATGAATAAGGGTCTTCGGTAAAGCTGTTATCTTAAAAAGACGACAATTATGATAATGACGAGATACACTGTACGATAGAGTATATCACATCATCTTGTTGTCCTTTCCCCGCACCTCTGATTAGCACATTCGGCTACATATGGTGCGAAAGAAGTCCAACATACATACATTACCTCGACTATATACTGATGATGACATGTACACTGGGACGATGAGCGCCGTGCTGTATGGCCATCGTGACGGTTGAGGTGGCTGTTTCTGTCCAACTGTAGCGACTAAACATGGTGGGTCTCCTGCTGCTCCCCCCCCCCCCCGCAGGTGACAAATGCCTCCGAGTCTGAGGCGCGGACATCAAATGGTCTCGTGAAGGGCCACGCGTATTCCATCACGGGGGTCGATGAGGTCAGAGCACAAAGCAACGTTACTCGTCTGTGGCTCCGGGAAAGCCCTCACCAAGTCTCAAGGCTTTTTCTTTTTTTAAAACGAGGGTCCTGCATTCGGACCAATTCCATATTTAAATGAGGGATCTGGTTGTAATTTCGCTTCACGTGGCAGGAAGCCAGAATGCCCAGGAGAAAACCCGCTCTGAGTGCGAGGGGATAACACAGTCGCGTTTACGAACCTACTTGCTGTACTGCCACACGCTGATCGCAATCGCAGCCCAGTGGGTTTAAAAAATTTCAGAGCGCATTAAAATGAGCTCCGCCTGACGCACCGACCCTGCCTTGAATCTGCATGGCTTAGACGTGCGCACCACCACGTCCTGCGCAGTGGTAACGCACCGAGCCATGAACCCGGCGACTTGAGTTGTAGGGTGGTGAGGAGGTGGGGGGGACGGGGGCAAAGAGAGAGCAACACGGGAGAGAGCAGAGCAACACGGTGGCACAGCGGGTGAAAACAAAACAGCTGGAGCCCAGCAACAGCAACAAACAACAACAAACAACAACAAACAACAGCTTCCCAGGCACAGCCGAGGCAGCCAGGACAGCATCAAAGATCCACAGAGCTTTCACAGGGTGGCATTTTTATAGGCATTATAGATTTAAATATGTTGTTATTGAATACTGGGTGCCAAACTCCAATGTAATGTATTCTTTACAGGGCCTACTATACACAGTCAAGGAGATGCTACCATGGTGCAAAGGTTCATGCGCTGGACCTGCAATTCACAGGTCACCCGTTCAATAGCCTCTGTCCATCCAGCAGTACATCATGAATATCTCTACCAGACAAAAAACGGTCAATAGCAGGGTGCGTGTGTTGGGGTAAAGTGTGGCAGGGACGTGCGGTCAGGGGAGGCAGGGGAGGCAGAGCCTCACCTGTCATACGCCAATGAAAATAGCTGTTATGAAAAGTAAAAAAAAAGAATAATCAAATAAAAAAAATATTAAGATTTTTCCACTGATCTGTGTTATAAATGTAATTTCTGTACGATTCCAATCATTTTTATAGTCAAAATCGCCAAATTTGCGGAGCTCCGGGGCAAATAGAGGAAGAGACGAGAGGTGAGGCAGCGACGAGCTCAGCCTCCCCTCTGATTGCGCAACCCCTCAGTAACTGGATGGAGCGCGGGCAATAAGCGCGTGCCTGTTACTATCTCAGTATGTCACCAATGTAATGTTTGTAGAGCCCTTCATTTCATGTCCTCACCTTCCATACTCCAGGCAACTTATTTCACGTATGTGTATAAAGATTTTTAGGCTCGCTGGTCTCGTCGTGAAACTGCAATGAAAAAGCAGCAGGGGAGGCAGCTATCACATCTGCCTCACTGAGGGGGATGTGTCTGACACGCCCCCCTCCATGAGGACACGCCCCCTCCGTGAGGCCACGCCCCCTGCAGTGTGTGAACCTGGCTCTGACACTAGCCAGTGCCTCCCCAGCCATTGACCTCACCGCACGTCACTGAAGTGTGGGTACCCCGACCTCTTCCAAACACATCCGGACAGCATGCAGGAGTAGGCCAGATACCTGGGGGCGCTTCCGCCGGCAGCAGTGACGCTGAGCAAGACATTGCAGGGCTGCGCCTTTACCTCGTACGCAGTTAACCCCTTCAAGGTGTGCGCGTGCAGGTGAACTACCGTGGCCAGAAGGTCAAGCTGCTGCGCATCCGCAACCCTTGGGGCGAGGTGGAGTGGAACGGTGCCTGGAGCGATCAGTGAGAATGCATTTTTTTAAATTTTTTATTTTGTCCTTCCCCCCCCCCCCCCCATTTTATCCCAAGTAGATTCTGTTTAAGCCAGTAAGAACTCAAGAAATCAGGAAAAAAATGACAAAAGCGATAACGTTTAAATTGATTTTTTTCTCAATACAATTTATTTCAGCAGGAAGGGCCCAATACGCTGTTAGGCTCTATTTCGTGGGTGTCATGCTATTGAAAAACTAATTGCAACGATGGATCAAAGAGAAGTCAGGCCAAAAACAACTGCGTTAGAAAAGAAATCGGAAACAGTGCATGAACGTAATCTATGTTGAATTAAGTATATTTCCAGTCACAAAAGTTGACTGGGATAAAATACTTGGACAAACCGTTCATAGTCAAATAAACATGGTCTTAGACTGTGTAACTAATTCATCCCTATCGTCTCAATTGTAGAGGCCAGTGTTCTTCATTGGAAGGGCCCGTGGGCCACTGGCTGCCCCTGGTGACCTTTAGTGCACCCCCTGACGTCTGGCCCCCAACAATACGCAACGAGTGAAAACACCTCCCATCGTCATCGTGCTGCGATCAAACCCCAATGGTTTCAAATGTGTGGCGGCTCTCACACCGATGATGTCTTATCGCCGCAAGTGGCCCCCATCTGAGAATGAGTGAAAAAAAACTGGTATAGGCCATCTCATTTGTACTCGTTGCCTCCGAATATCCTGTCACGTTTCCACTGTCTCGTTTGCACGTCTCGTTGGTTTCATTAAGTATGTAAGTTAAACCTCTTTCGCGCTGTACGTAGCCAACCGTGCTAATCGGAGGTACGGACGAAGGACAACAAACTGAACAACACAAAACAGTTCTAAAGAAATTCGCATTTACTAATCATTCTCACGGTTCGTGTAAACCATTTACTGTTACGCATTAAATTTGACATCTTTTTAAATCGATGAATCGATGCTTCCCATAACATGCTGCCGCCAACGAGTAAGCACGCCTGACCACTCGACCGTCTGTTAAACCGGATCCGCCTGTCGGTCAGCGCTTTCCAACCGTCTGCCAAGCCGGTTGGTCGGTACAAATGGTCAAAATCTCAATAACATCTCCATAAAATTCTATCCTAATAGACGACGTTTCTGGCTATGGCCCTACTCCATTGTAGAGAGCTCAGGGCCAATGCCTGAGATGTCACCGATTATAGTTTTAGACTGTAGGACCACAGTGCTACTGACGAATGTGTTTGTCGTTGTTATTTGCGCTTGTGCACCACTGGCAACGTAGGAGCATCACAATATTGTTTCGCTTCAGTGCGGTCGTCAGCTGGTCTGTTCACCAGTCAGCCAGAAAGCCTGTCGACGAGCCAGTCGCAAGCGTCAAACAAATCACATCATCCGGAATTCAATTAATTGTCACAATTCAGGGTCATCATTGAATTGCAGAATAAATAAAAAAATTTGTACACTGTCACTGCATATTTTATACCTTGTCTAGTACATCAATTTAATTGGTTTCATTATCATAAAAGTAACATCTATGAGACCCTTTTTTACCAGTATGAAGATGATGAAACAAATAGGCTTCATCCTTTCGAGCAAAAAGTCAGGCGTTAACATGTTGAAACACCAACTAGACACCCATCATCATCTTGATAATTGCAACAAAAAAAGGGTTCCATAGATATAACTGCTCAAACGGATGCTTTGATATTTGCAATGCACTTGTGATGTTCACTTTTGGCGCACTTTGGTCTAACACTTGTGAGACGACGCCATAAAGGAGGCTGTCTCTGGTGTAGGCCGTAACATTTCAAAGACAACGCATATATATCATTATTATTATTATTATCAAAACACGTTTCTTTCCATGCTTGTACCACAAGCATGATGTGCGGTCAATGCAGGCTTGACGCCTAAAATCAACAGTTGCCTAGAAGTGTGCGTAAATATTGATCCTTACACGTGTGCCAATGGCTGTCGATGTACTCAGCGCCCCGGAGTGGAAGGCCCTGGATCAGGGAGAGAGGAACCGGCTGCAGCAAGTGATGGCGGAGGATGGAGAGTTCTGGTAGGGAGGCATTTGATCCTTTTGGCGTGCAATTTTGTGGATTATCGGATAAATATAAATGTTTTACTCATTACCATTGTGCGAATATCTCTCCAATGTGGTTTCAGTTTTCGGACCACGTGCTGGGAATTATTCAGTTCGGGAACGATTCAGTTCGGGGACAATTCGATTCGGGAACAATTTGGTTCTCAGAGAAGCTCCCAGCCCGTGGAATGAAATGTCAGACACTGCGCCCAACAACGAGCGGTATGACCCGAAAAGGCTTCGGAGAAATACGCAGTGCAATCGTGAAAAAACCTACGCAGTAGTTTGGGAAACATCATTGCTCTACTCCCTCTTTTGTTTCATTCTCCACATTTCCCTCTCCTCGTTTCATTTATCCATTCCTGAATTCAATGCGGTGTTTCATTTCTACCTGGGCCAATTGCCCACGTAAAACGATGACGACAATCACAACAAACGCGACGGCTGCAGGATGTCGTTCGACGACTTCATGCGGTATTTCACGAAGATGGAGATCTGCAACCTGACCCCGGACCGTGTGGAGCGCGAAGGCGACCCGCGCTACTGGACCGTCACGGTGCACGATGGTCGCTGGCTCAAGGGCTGCACCGCCGGCGGATGCCGCAACTTCCCCGGTACCTCCCGTCAACGAGTTTGCATCCAGGTTACACCTTCGAAGCTACCCCCTCCAACACCCCCCCTCCCTCCTCGTCCACCCCCAGTTTCCGTGCATTACCCTACCAGTAGAGGAGGCTTCGGCACGTGTCGTGACGGGTATTGCACGCTCCGACCATGTCCGTCCGGTGCTCGCCGAGCTGCATTAGCTTCCGGTTGCTGAACGAATACGTTATAAGGTTGCACTCATTACACACAAAGTGCTTGCCACAAATGGACCACAATACGTTGCTGAGCACAAACCATCACCATGTGAACTCCGGTCATCCTCGCAGTGGATTTTGGCTCACCATCGAACAAAGAGGGTCACTGCATAGCTCGCTTTCAGATGTGCTTCTGCGGCCGTCTGGAATGCTCTTGCTTCCGATATTAGGAAGCCACTGGAGCTATGCAATTTTAAATAATCTAGATTGAAAACTCATTTCTTTAGAACTGCTTCCCGCTCATGACCAACAACAGTGGCGAATATTTGAACCGGTCCCTTGCCTGCCCTGGGTCGACCCAACTTTAGATGAGCACCTGGTCCAGTGACAAAGGCCGCCGGCGTGGTGCTGGCCACTCGCCACCACCGCATGTGATGCGCCATCTTTTTTTTTCAACTCAACCCGTGCTTGGTACGTAGCACCGATCACAGAATAAGAAGGGGGTGGGAGGGGCGGGGACAAAGATTCCACGAACAAAAGTTTGAGATCAGCCTACCCAGGCGGGGGCCACTAGCGGAGGAGTGAACGTTGTGCGGTGCCATCCTCCTTAATAGGTGCTCGCTAACAACACTTACCCCAAGGTTGAGGCCAACGTTGGCATGAAATCAGAATCAGAAGTTTATAACCTGAGTAAATTACCCAAGGAGCTTAACGGCTCTTTTTCAAGGGTGATTCGGCCAGCAGACAGACATGGGAGCAAGAGTTTATGAACAAGATATCAATTCTTGTTTATTAGGACCGAAGCAGGAGGATTTCTCCACAACTCTGACTCTCCGCCTGATGATGCTGGTTGTAATTAGTGGTGAAACGTCGTACTCGAATTGTAAATGTTGTCGGTTTACTTTCAAAAACACCGGTGTGCTGAACTCGCATTGGCGTGTTTTGTTCACGTGACAAACCTTACTAATCGGCTGTGTAGGGTGGTGGCGGGTTTAACGATACATTTATATTTACGTGATCTAACACAAATACCTGTATTATGGATAAGATATCAAATATTTTAAAAAATATATAGAGTGAATAAATACTCTTTGGATCTTTCGGTAAAGTCACGTAGGTATAAAATAAAATAAATCACGACGATTCGGGCTCAACACAAGCGTCCGTCATCAGGTGGGAAAGCACGGCCTGCTGCTGATGCAGACTGTTTCAAAAGGTTTGATGATGGACGCTTGTGTTGTGCCCGAAACGTCGTGATTTATTTTATTTTATACCTACGTGACTTTACCGAAAGAACCAAAGAGTATGGATTCCTGCAGTCACGAAAGCTTCAAATCAAAGTGAATAAAACCAAATGACCGTACAAAACAATTGCGTACATTCGCATTCGTATTGTTTCGACGTTGATGATGTCTGCTTAAAGGAGTGCAGTAGAACCGTTGGTCCGCCGTGCAATGTTCTTGTGAATCGGACCCACAGAGACGTTCTGGACCAACCCGCAGTTCCGCCTCAAGCTGCACAACGAGGACGACGAGGCGGACGAGACCGGCAGCAAGGCCTGCTCCTTCATCGTGGCGCTCATGCAGAAGAACATGCGCAAGCAGCAACGCAACATGCTCACCATGGGCTACGCCATCTACAAGGCATGTCGAACACGAATAGAAGCCCACAGCTTTTAATGTTACCAGTTTCCAGGCCCACTGAGCTATGCAAGCTCTTTTGCAGAGGCGAACTGACCAGGAATGATTGCTCGACTGAGCAACTATAATAATCGCACCTCCGATTGGCACGGTTGACTGTGTATGCTGCCAACGAAAGTTCAACACACATACACGTACGTGTGGAAATTTACAGTGGCCAAATAATCTGAGTGCGTGTTTCTAAACACGGAGGGATAAATCCACTTGATCACGAGGAGAACATGCAAACTCCAAATATGCATGCGTCAGGATTGGGATTGAACCCATGACCTCCTGTATACCGGGCGAGGCAGGTAACATCTTGCCACTGTGGCTATGACTGCTGCCACCGCCGGCTGCCCTAGAGCAATGCGTGATTGGCTGTGTGACGAGAGACGAAATTATAAATCATTATTAAAGGAGAAGGATAATTACTGGTTATATAGCAGCACCTTTCATAAAATGTTAAGGCTTTTTACATCAATGATATTGGGGGTGAGGGGGGTAATAAGTGTGTGAATGAAAATAAAAAATTTTTCTTAATGCGAAATGTCATTAATCCGAAGATGCAGACCGAGATAGTTGAGATCCGTTATTAGACACTGCAGTCCACTGGGACAGATAACAACAATTCTTAACAAAATAACCCTCTCGTAACTTAGATATCACGGTCATCATTATCATCAGGACAGCTTCTATCTTTATCACCATCTCGGAGACCAGTGCTGGGTATATCTGGTTCATGATTTATGTTCCCGGCACACCACATACAGTATACCTTTCTCTATGGTTGTGACTCTCGGTGGCATGCTACCTATTCCGGTTTGCTAGCAAACCTGGAAGATATTCGCTGACAAATGTAAACTCTGTCAGGAGTTCATCATGGAGCAAAACGACCCATGACAACCGTCGTCATCACGGACGGAAGAGTGGCACAGCGGTAACACAGCAAGAAGGGCCTGAGTTAGATTCCCAACTCGGGTGCTTTTCTGTGTGAAGTTTGTATGTCCTCCCACTGCTTTGCAGAGTGTGAGAGTGAGTGAGTGAGTGGAGTTTGTATGGTGTTTGTGCCCTACGAGAGGAGCACCAGGTGGCTAAAATGCAGCAAGTTGGCACAGTCGGGGCTACAGCTGGTGCATCTAACAGTCATCTCAGTCAGCCAACCCAGGGTGTGTCCCGAGTCCTCCTGTCAGCGAGCCTTCAACACTTCACGTGGCCACAAAGTGCACCTAGCCTGGCACAGGCGCCGTGGTCACGTCACCGTCACTGAGTGGCGAATGGCGGGTATTGGTATTGGAGTTAGTACGGTCTCCCCGTGTTCTGTATGGAGTTTCCTCCGGGTTCCTCTCATAAGTAATAAAACGCATACCATATAACATAACAATTCAACACACGGCAGCAAAATCACGCCTTCCTGTGACAAATTTGGTAGGACCCCTGCAGAGACTCGGTGAGGCTTTTCCTTCGTAAACATGAATAATACAAATCATCGTCGTCGTCATCTTTCTGTCCCCCGGGTGGTGATATCTATGCAGATCCCCGATCAGACGGGCCCGATGCCCAAGGAGTTCTTCCTCTACAACGCCTCCAAGGCGCGCAGCCCGTCGTTCATCAACCTGCGCGAGGTGTCGCAGCGCTTCCGCCTGCCGGCGGGCGAGTACGTCATCGTGCCCTCCACCTTCGAGCCGCACCAGGAGGCCGACTTCCTCGTCCGCGTCTTCGCCGAGAAGCCCAACCGCTCCAAGTGCGTCACGCACCTCGTGCCACTTGCTGGAGAGAGAGAGCGGAGAGAGAGAGGGGAAAGAGAGAGGAGGGAGAGAGAGGAGAGAGAAAGAGGAGAGAGAGAGAGAGAGAGAGAGAGGAGGGAGAGAGGAGGGAGAGAGGAGAGAGAAAGAGGAGAGAGAGAGGAGGGAGAGAGGAGAGAAAAAGAGGAGAGAGAGCAGAGAGAGAGAGGAGAGAGAGAGGAGGGAGAGAGGAGAGAGAAAGAGGAGGGAGAGAGGAGGGAGAGAGGAAAGAGAAAGAGGAGGGAGAGAGAGGAGGGAGAGAGGAGGGAGAGAGAGGAGGGAGAGAGGAGAGAGAAAGAGGAGAGAGAGAGAGGAGAGAGAGGAGAGAGAGAGGAGGGAGAGAGAGGGCCAGGGTCGGAGCGAATTTCCCAAAAATTTTAGCCAACACGTCGGTGTTCATCTCCCGTTGTACAGCCCCGAGACAGAGACGGTGCTGGGAGGGGAAATAAAACTGCAGGTCAACAACCGCTGTTGACTCGGCCCCCCCCCCCCCCCCCCCCCCCCCGCCTTGTATTGAGCCCTGAAGGGGAGGGTTAACAATGATGAGTCGAAGCCCAACCAGGATTTGAGCTTGCAAACCTTTCGATTGCGAGCCGCCCGCTCTGCCACGGAGCTACCGGCGTTGTTTCTCAGAGGGCAGTGTTGGCCGCTGTGGGGTGATGAAGTGCATCTTACTTGCCCTGGTGGCGGTGGTGCTGCTGCTAGTGCTGGTGTTGGGAGCGATGGTCGTGCTGCTACGGCTGGCGGTAGTTGTGTTGTTGGTGGTGCTGGCGGTGGTATTATTGGTAGTAGCGATGGTGGTCATGCCGGTGGTGGTGATGGAACTGGTGGTGCTGATAGTTGTATTGAACATCATGCTGCTGGGGATGGTGGTGGGCGGCAGTGGTGGTGAGTGGTGGCAGATCGCAGTCGAGCTGTCTTCGTGCTCCCACCTCCTAGCCGCCGGGGCCATCTCACACGAACTCTCTAGTACTGCTGGCGGTGGTGGTTTTGTTTTGGGGTGAACGATAACAGCGGCGAGGGTTGTTGCACAGTTAATATCACTGGGTGCCTTGCACATTTACATTGGCCTAAGGAAAGCTGAATTAGTCCTCTCTGGGCTGGGTAGGAACTTGACATTTGTTGGTTCAAGGACTGTCACAGTACGGGAGCAGTAACTTGTGCCCATCTGAAAGACGCTCCTGTCGTGAACCTAATTTCATTGCTCCATTTCTGCAGTGGACGTAACACCTCTGGTGCCATAGCCTCCTTGGCTCCCACTCCATCGTTAGATTCGACCGTCGCTCATCGTCCGTTATAGTGACGCGTTATGCCCAAGCCCATTCAAAGCAAAGTACTTTCTAATCAAACATAATTGGTGTTACTCACAATATTATCCACATTTCGTTATGCGCCTCGCTCACGAGGAAGCAATACGCACCGCCCGTCTGTCCCTCTACCACTGGAATCCAGTGCAGTGAAAAAGGCTCCGCAATTGCGCTCTTATCTCATCAATAATTCAGTCTCGAATCACCGCGGCAGAGTGGGGCCGGCATTACGCGTCTGTGTCTATCGACGATCCTTCATATGCGTGCGTGTGTGTGTGTACGTGTACAGATGTGTATATGGGGAGAGTTAGTGCGCTGCGCTACGAACCCGGCGACCCGAGTTCGATTCCTGTGCATGGCCAACACCGGTGACGATTATTTGAACTGGTCATTGGCCTCCCCTAGGTCGACTCAGCGTCAAACGAGTGCCTACTATGGTGTGTAAACATCTGCAATGGGGAGACAAAGGCGGCCAGGCATGGTGTTGGCCACCCACGTCCTCGTGTGCCATGCCAGCCTTCATAGGCGCTCGCTTGCCCCAACAGTTTGTTAAGGCTATTTAGGGGATCTTTTTCTTTGTCTACATCATGTGTGTGTTTTCTGTGGGTTTCCCCCCCCCAAAGGGAATCGGATGACAAGATCGGAGCAGACATAGATTTGGTGAGTTATAAATGAGTTGGGTGGAACAGTGGCACAATGGTTAGAGCACTGCAGATATGCACTGGCAGAGCTAAATTATCATTTTAACAAGTCCAGCCCCACCACCCTGGACCCCCCACCCCTCTATAATCCCACACTCACCAGAATGGTGAAGTATGGTCAAACTACCCCCCACAACTGAAGCTGTGTGGGGAGGCCTCCATTCCACAGTGGATTGACAAAAGGCAACTAAATATTATTATTTAAGCTTCACTGTATCAGCCAGTACTGATTTCCTGCTTGGCCCTTGTAATGGAGATCGCTTGTTTAAATCTCTTATTTATTTCGGTACGATAGACGCTGGATTTAAGCACACCTCGTGGGAGCAAAGCCACGTGTGCTTATATCCAAAGTAGCTTGCAACCGGTGTAGCACACTACTTACCGGTGTATGTGATGATGTGTAGCTTCTATCAAAACTGTGCTTTTATCAGAACTGTGCTTATGTACAGGGATCTAATGTCTTTGTATGAGAATTTGTTAAAACTATAAACTCTTTTTTATTTCACCAGGTAAGGTCCACAGAGCTATATCACTCTTCATGAGAAGCGACCCTGGCCACAAATGATAGCTCAACGAAGTGGCTTATCACGTAGAAATGTATCGCAGCTAAATACTCTAAATTTATGTTGACTCTAAATGTGGAGGAAAAAACCAGAGGACCCAGAGAAAAATCCACGCAACCACCGGGAGAACATGCAAACTCCAAATATACAGGTGTTAGAGGTCGGGATTGAACCCACGACATTCTGTATACCAGGTGATGTAGTTAACATCTCCCCACCGTGGCGCCCAACCTCTCCCCCCACCCCCGTGTGCTTTGTGTATTTCAGAACGATGTGGCCAAGCCTGGAACGGAAACCGAAGACGATCGTAAATTTAAAACCTTGTTCGGTCGGCTCGCAGGAGAGGTAAATCATCGGAATCAGAATAATATTTTATTTTGACCGCAGGCGGAGGAATCCGATGAGCCTATGAAGCTTTCTTTTTTCCACAGATGTCCAGTATAGGGCGGGTCAGCGAGTTACGACAGCAAACAATACAAAATAACACATGATAGGAGTCCAAAATAGAGAATATGGTAAGCAAAGTCACTAAATATAAATTAGCGATGATTTCATTAATATAAGTCCTATTCATCAAGCTTGGGCAAGGCAGCAAAAATAACAACTTAACAGTCCCAAACCACATCAAGATAACACACAGTCCCTCAATAAAATGGCACATTATCAATAATAATTCACCATTCAAAGTAATACAGTAATACTAATTGACCGTTATCAGTAATACTAATTCACCGTTATCAATAATACAGTAATACGAATTCACCGTTATTAGTAATACAGTAATAATGATTCCCTTTAGCTAGAAAAGCCTCGCCGAGTCTCCAAACACTTTTTTGGGATGGTCCCGCCACTTTGGGATGTTTTGGCAAATTAAACGAGTGCTGGGCTCCGTGGGGTAGCAAACCGAAGAACCCGGAGGAAACCCACCACACGTACGAGTTAGTAACGAGCAGAGATCCGCACAGATGGATGCAAAAATCTACAGTTGTGCCGCCACATCCTGGCGATGTCACAGCCCTCGGGCTACGACACCGGCTATTCAAGTACTAACCAGGCTCGACCCGGATTCGTTGAGATCTGGCGTGTTGAGGGCGATGTGGTCGGATGCAAATAAGCGTTGAAAGGGCCAGGCAGTAGCGCATTTTACTGCTCGTAAACGGGGTTCGCAGTTGGAACCCAGTGGCTGCCCCATTTAATACTGCGGGTGCATTGTAACTGTGCATATTTTTCCGACAGATCAATTTGTGCCCGGCGACGCTGTCCAAATTTGCCAAAAAGCGTGGAAAATGACACTAAAATATTCACACACAGCAACATCGCCCCTACTTGTAGACTTGTAGACTATAGCTGTCAGTAACAACATGTGCCTCCCCCGATAGCCTGCTGCGACACGAATGGAACAAACACCAAATGTACTAAATTATTACGAAGCTATCATTATTAGATATTATTATTACTTTGGACGGGCTATGGAAACCACTTTCAAAGAAAAGATGAATATGTCTGGGTATAAAGCGATGGTATTTTCCAAATGGGTCAGAGAACCGTCAGCTTGATGTGGCCAGAATCATTGAGACGGATGCTAAGAACTCGATGGCCAGGACAGGCTAAGCAATGCAAAAAGTCCCAAAGTGAACAGTGCAGGGTACACTCTGTGGATGCGGTTGGGCCAAAACGGTTGCGCTGGGTGGGAGACGCGTGGGCAGGTGGGAGGAGGGCCAACTGCCAAGTCAGGCATTGGGGTGACCTGCGAGCGTTCGCATTTCTGATGGACTGGACTCATAGGAGTGCACGAGAACAATTGTTCAAACCAAGTGGAAGAGAAGACCAAAGAGCAGTTGGTGGGTGGGGTGAGGCTCTTGAGGGCAGATTGTGAGGGTCGCTGTGTGTCTATACCGTGCAACAGCTGCGGGCGGAGGGTTGAGAGCGTTGACAGTGAGGCAAGGTGGTTGCGATGGAGTTGGCATCATTGGCGGCTTTGGTCACGGTAACATCTCGATCTGATTGAAACTTCAGACATGAGGTCATTTTTGGTTTTATAATTTGTTTTATTCAGGACATGGAAATCAGCCCCAAAGAGCTGCAGGACATGCTAAACAAGATCACTGCCAAGCGTGAGTCACCGCGACACTCCACCTGCCTTGTCGCTCTTTGTGCAAACGCACGCATGCACGCACGTCCACGAGGTGATGTCTTACGCAGGTACGGTACGTAAACCTGGCCGCGCCCCTTGGCCGTGTGCGCGTTACTTTGAGTCGGAGTTGAAACTCGATGACGACGCCGTGCCGTCGTCGTTGAGCCCTGTGGGGCAACGTCACCGCGTCGAAGCCACAGGCTCTGCTCAAGGGACGATGGCAGTCACGCGTAAACATCGGCCTGACGTGTAAATCGATGTGGGGGAATGCTGTTTCCGGATGATTCTAACCAATAAAACGCGAGTCACTCTTCCGAAAGACTTTGCCACCCGCTCGTTTGTATTTGACGTTATGACTTCGGAATTTTGGGAGGCTAAATGTTGTTAATTTGGGAGAGGCGGTAATTTTTCCTGAATGTCCTTGCCAAGCGAAAACATTGTTGGTTGGATGCATGTTTCCCTTCGACGATGGATGCTTGCGAACTCTGTACAAGGATTGTTGCAACCCGGTATTTCTATTATGCAATGAATGCGCCACTGCAGTCATGTGAGGACAAAATCAGGCGAGATGAATGTGGCACGCTAAAATAATTCCTGGAATTTCAGCCGGACTGTTCCGGCTGAAAATAATCCACTGGTGGTGATATCCAAAAGTCCTGGGCCTAGTACAGTCTCTCATTTTACGATCATCTGTCATAATGTATCATCATACGGGAGTCACAGAAATTACTAGTCGCTTGAAATGTATTATTCTACTCAGTATATAAACATCGAATCGCACGCCCATGTATCATTTGAGCACATTTTACATGCAAATAAAACCAGGGGGCCATGACAGAATTGATTATTCGATCAAATCTCTTCCCAGCTTCGTGACAATTTATCAAATCTTGGGAGTGGGCGAATCATCATACGATTGTGCATGGACTAAAGATGAAGTGCAAAGTGTATTACATTCTATGACTGGCATTTAAAGCACTGAATCGAATGGCACGAGAGTGCATATCGGCCCGCGCGTACAGTTTGATCAACTGATGGTAGTGACCGGCTGATGGTAGTGACCCCTGCTGTGCATTGCAAGGTTTAAGGCTCAGGAGGAAAGGAGAGGAGGTGGCTTCTTGTCAGAGGTCGCAACCGGGTACCCGATACCCGTACCCTACCCGATACCCGGCTACCCGTATCCGGCCGGGTACGGGTACGGGTACCCGTTTGCGACCCTGGTGCGGCCGGGTATGGGTACGGGTAGGCCGTGAGTCACTGGTGAGTCACCGTTTGTCACTCATTTCGGGTAGGGTACGGGTAGGGAACGGGTACCCGTACCCAGCCGGGTACGGGTACGGTTACCCGTTTGCGACCCTGGTGCGGCCGGGTACGGGTTCGGGTAAGGAAACAAAACCCGTTTGCGACCTCTGCTTCTTGTGTTCGGACTCCGCCACCAACCGTGGAACTCTGACCGATCGCATCAGAGGTTTCGCCCACAGTGACTACGTTTAAATCGAAGCTTGAGCCCTACTTCTATAACTTAGCCTTATGATTTTACTCTGGCATATTTTGACTCTTATGCCATTTTATTCAATTTCCCTTCTCTTCATGTATTGCTATGTGTATATTATCTTAACTTGTGTACACTGGCCTTGAACTGCACGGTATGAAAGGCACTCTGTAAATAAAAATTATGATTATTATTGCTAAAAATTATTGTGGTGCCTTGGTGGTAAGAAGTTAACTACCTCGCCTTGTATACAGGAGGTCGTGGGTTCGATCCCGACCCTGACGCCTGCTGCTGTGTATTTGGAGTTTGCATGTTCTCCCCGTGGTCGTGTGGATTTTTATCCGGGTCCTCCGGTTTTTCCCTCCTTATTTAGAATCAACGTGCATTCAGAGTATTTGGCTGCTATAAATTTGCACGCGATAAGCCACTTCTTTGAGCTATCATTTGCGGCCAGGTCGTTTCTGAAAAAGAGCTATGCGGCTCAGTGTGCCTTACCTGGTGAACCAACAGTAGTTAGTTTTGTTTATTGCTATAAACACGTGGCGGTTTTGTACGCGTGCTCGTTGCAGACGGCGAGCTGGAGTCGACCGGCTTCAGCATGCACGCGTGCCGCAGCATCGTCGCCCTCACGGACGTATCCTCACCCCACTGCCTCTTAACAACAACGACGTCAAAAATTATAATAACAATAGTAAAACCCAATACGTCCGCCAATAACTCTGAATGTGCGTTCCCTTAAAGAATACACGGAAAGTAGGCGACGTTCTGGGCAGTGACCCTTCGTCGTAGTGCACAATGGAGCATCGCAACATTATGTATTTGTGATAATAATAAAAAATCAATTTGGAACGTGCACACATTTTTGCAAAAACGGACAAAGTCGTCGTTCGACCGCGGTCTCGCGGCTGCCCTCTGGGCACGTGTCTTTAGTCGAGAAAGAGACCAGAAAGCCTTAAACGGGGACGAAACCCAAAATAGTCAGCTTCACCGGGACGTATGTACGTACGTATGTATGTGTGTTGAACTTTTTTCGCACCGTACGTAGCCCACTGTGATAATCGGAGGATTGTGCTTGGATGGGTGGCCACCATGCATAACTGGAACCACGGGGTGCCGTCACGGCCGCACCTGGACGTTCGGTGGCCTGACAGAGCGTCCGTGTTTCACGTGAAGCGTGGTGGGATTTGGCGTTGGGGGCCTTAAATCTGCGCTCAGGTGGACGGCTCGGGGAAGCTGGGTCTGCAGGAGTTTCGCATCCTGTGGAACAAGATCAAGAAGTGGCAGGTGCGTACGCGGCTGCGCTAGCCTTGTCGAAATCTCAAATGCCGCTCGTCGTTACGATCCCACAAGGCGGGTGTCGTGGGTTGCTGCCGGGCTTCGTCATAATCAGATGGCAGTACAGCAAAGCCCGTCGTTGTACTGTACTATGCTCCATTATCGTTGATTTTTGACCCGCGTTGGCTTTTGAGTTTTCCCGCGTGGATTTAGATTTCTTTTTTTTGGTTTCTCTCAGGCCATCTTCAGAAAACATGATGAAGACCTGTCGGGAACGATGTCTTCCTACGAGATGAAGAACGCCCTCAACGCCGCAGGTGGGTGCGCACTTCCGCTTACAAAAACCTCCACCCCATCCGGTATGGACACGAAAACGCAGGCACTCTCAGTGTATGGAGTGACAAAAGCGATTGATCATATCGATCATGTTGCTCATATACACCAAGGCTCATATTTTCCGGGGAGGCCACAGAATGAAATAAGCGCGTGCTGGTGGACCATGTGACATCAGACGACATGACATCACGTGACATCGCAGCGCCTTCACACGTGACCACGAATCTCCTGCCTTCAGCTCTCGCATCTTGATATCTCTTGTTTACCTCCGTTTCATCTCACTCGTCCGTATCTCTCGATGCCATGTCTCTCGGCATGCCACTCAAACAATGAACGGCACGGCTAAAGATGAGCGGAAAGAAGGTGAGCGCAGGGCAGGAAGGGGAAGGAAGGGGAGATGGAACGACCCGGGCCAAGACGTCGGGGTTGAGAGGGGATGGAAGAGAGGGGGAAGGGAGCAGGAACGGAGCGAGCAGCAGGGGCGCTGCACGGAGCGGCAGCGCGTGTCTCCCTCCACGGGGGCGCAGGCAGAGGGGGTCACAGCGGGGGTGGCCACACGTACGTCACGTGGTTTACGCGGGAGGCTTGAGCCGCACGAGTATTTCACACACGTCCAATTGGCATCGTTGGCTACGTAGGGTGCGGAACAAGTTCAACATCCATAATAGCCGGATACAGACCCGCGATTACCAATGAACGCTGTTGCTAATGTGAATGCCCCTCGCTCGCGTGCCCCCCCCCCCACCCCCGTGTGACGTAGGCTTCCAGCTGAACAGCCAAATGTACCAGCTGATCATCATGCGCTACACGGACGAGAGCATGCTCATCAACTTCAACGACTACATCACCTGCCTCGTCCGGCTGGATGCGATGTTCCGTGAGTGTCCAGCGCGAGCGGTCCGTGACACAACGCCGACTTTTTGGGCCACCCTTTATATATATACTGGACAGCTTTGAAATAGCTCATCAGATTACACCAGGATAAATACAGATTCTGATTTTGACCCTGTCCTGAGTCTCCCCTATGTCGACTCCACTTCCAACGAGTACTTTGCGCATTATGTAAGATATGAGCACTGGGGAGACAAAAGCGGCCGGGCGCGTACGTGTGCCAGTGCTGTAAACACACGGGTAGTTGACAAGGTGAAGGCACAGCCCTGCAATTTCTTGCTCACGCCAATGTTGACGGAAGAGCCTCCACTAGCGGGAGCTCTAGAGAGCTCGAGATGGCTTCCCTAGATTTGACAAGATGTTTGGCTTACTCTTCCACGCTGGCGAGATATCTTGGAAAGGGTGGGAGTACCCACACTATACCCCACCTCGCGCGGCCTGACCTCGCGCGACCTGACCTCGCGCGACCTGACCTCGCGCGACC
>CM025618.2:7756758-7766922 GCA_014621495.2 Entosphenus tridentatus
CGGCCTGACCACGCATCGGCCGGCTGCAGCGTGGGCCCATTCTCGTCGAGGAGCATGAACCATCAACGCAGCGGCTATTGGCGAGCCATCGAACAAAGACGGTCACTGCATCGCACACTTTTGGATGCGCTCCTGAGATTTTCTTGCTCACGTCAATTTTAAAAAAATTTCGGGAACACGTGCCACTTTTCTAGCGCAATTCTTGCCACCGAAAGCGCCGTGTGTGCGCCCACGGAAAGCTGACCATTGCCACGCATCTCGATGCGTTTCTCCCACAGGCGCTTTTTATACCGTTGACAAGGAGAAGAAAGGCTTCGTGAAAATGCCATTTGACCAGGTACGCCGTCCATTTGTACGCATCGTAAGTTGGTACCAATGAAAACATTCGCCGAAGTGTGACGGATCGCGTATGAACGCGTTTTACTGTAACTGCTCCTGCGTCTCATGTGCGTGCGTGTGTTTTGCAGTGGATGACCATGGCTATGTACGCGTGAATATTCGGCATCAACGAAAGAGAGAAAACGCGACCCCCCCCCCCCCCCCCCCCCCAACACGACGGCTGTGGGCGTCTAGCTAGACACCTTTTGGCTGGCTGTGGGTCCCCCACGCTGTCCCGCATGAGTTTCAAGCATCATTGGCGAGAATAACATACTTTTAAGTGACTTTTAAACACGCCACCCTAGCAATTTAGTGGCATCACTGTTTCTGATGCATTTCAAATGAAGGCAGTCACACGCTGCAGATTCATCACATACAGCCACGGCTGAGCTCCCCGATTATTATCCAAGTAATCGATCACTCCACCAATGATTGGCTCAAATGCTCGACTAATTGGATAACACGAATCGGTAGGACAAGAAAAAAGTGTCACCTCTGCTCCCATGTGTGCCGCTGAACTGGAGGTGATGGGCCGGGCTTGGTGATGTCATCTGCCTCATCAGCCACGTCACGTTGGGTGTGGCTTGTGGGGGCGGGGGGGTTCCCGCCTTCAGGAGGCAGGACGTGGGGGTGGCAAGATTTAAAAAGGTGCCCAACTAATCGAGGACAAACAAAAAAAATTGTCTGTTACAACGCCATGGTGGGTCCCGTGGAAGGTCACTTGAAAGACATTCTTTCGCTCACAAAAAAACCTGAAACTTGTAGTTGTATGACTCGGAAGACGCAGGCTATTTTTCATAGCTACAAGATGAGAGCTGTTTGTTGCTTTGGGTCAATTCTTCCATGAAGAGACCTTGGGAATCGCCACTATCAAGAACATGGCAGCTGCATTTGCCGCCTGTGTGGAAATGTATGTTCATTGGCGGTGAGATAATGAGAGTCGGGATGGAATTATGATGGTCTGTGTGGGATTACGAGGGTTTGGATGGGATTATGAGGGTTTGTGTGGGATTATGAGTGTCCAGATGGGATGATGAGGTTTCAGATGGGATTATGAGGGTCCAGATGGTATTATGAGGGTCTGTGTGGGATTTGATGGTTTGGGAAAAGTGGGTGAGACGCGGGTGGTATTTGGCCGGGATTCAGCGATGTGTTTGGGAGGGGGTTCGTTGATGAAGCTTGCGATTCGGGTTGCCACATGCACCGGTTTTCCCAGGTTCATTCTCTTGTTGAGGCAGCTGCTGTCCTGGGAAATCTATCGGTCTTCCCTGGACAATAAAAGTCACAGTTTTTTTGTCTGTTGAGTCGCAATAATATTAATTGATACACCACTCAATACAACGCATTTACATGCAATTCTCCCCTCTACTGGTATTCCGAGATATTCTCCTGTCATCCTCGCAGCGGCCTTTGGCTAACCATCAAACAAACACAGTTTACCTCATCGCCCGTCTGGAATGCTCCGCCTTTTGATATTCGGAAGCCACTGGAGCTATCCACTTTTAAATCTAGGTTGAAAACGCATTTCTTTAGAACGGCTTTTTGTGTTTCGTTTCTTGTCCTTCCCCCGCACCTCCAATTCGCACGGTTAGCTACGTACGGTGCGAAAGAACTTCAACATAAATACATTCTTCTGCATTTTTTGTATATCAGAGGTGGCAACCCTAGTCGGCATGGTATTGTTGATTTTTTTTCGTGTGGCATGTGGAACAGTGATGTCCTGTGCTGCAAACTGCCTTGCACGGTAACGATCGCTTTTGCAATCTCGACGGCAAAGGAGCGGCTCTAACAGGAGAGCCAGTTCCAACGTGAGGCACGTGACCACGATGCAATTCATCATCGAACATCAATTCCCTGCACTCACGAAATTGCGCGCATCAAATTAGGCCTGTAGGAAATGACTGTTTACAATTGACGCACATTGTATAAATATGCCTGTCCACATTCAAATAACTCAAAATGCGAGCCAATTTCACGACATCTCTGAAGCTTGAGCCAGGCGTGTGAGCCCGGACGGGTGACCGCCACATAACTACTTGATGGGCATGAGAGGTGAGTTGCAGCAAAGTGTAAAATGTTGCGTTGTTGTATTGTACTATGGCTGCAACGTCGAGATTTCCCGCCTTCACCAATCCGCACTTAACTCACAGAGTCGTGAGGTTTGGGTCAAATAATCGCCACGATTCGTACAGAGCGGTGGAGACATTCACGCGATGTTTGCATCGAAATAAAAATTTAAGGACAACACCAGAGGACTGTATGATGCACACGCACAGCCATTTTGTATATCCATTGCTGGATGAGGGCCTCGTGCCGTGCCGGTCGTGGGGAGGTTATTTTGACCATACTTCATCACGCCAGTCAGCGTGAGGTTGGTGTAGGCGGGGAACATACGTTAGTACATAGTGCAGTACAATTCTGTATTTTGTTTTGCACTGGCTGTCCTATGCGCACCAAGGAGCCCTACAACCTATACCAACCTTTTGTACGCAATACACTAATGCTCTTTATACTTGCCTTTATCTACAGAATACGTTTTCATAGACGAGACTAAGGTATAAGCCAATGCTATCGGTCATTATAAGTATATATATAAGTGCCTGTCCTGTTTACAAATGCCACCCGTTTGGGACGGGGTGTGGAGCCTCTTCACGAGGCTGAGCCACCATTGAGGGGCATTGGGCTCTTGGGTGGGATGAACGGTCTGATGCTTTTACAAAGTGTCAACGCTGCAGTCTTTAATTCACACTGTCTAACATTAAACGTCTTTTAGCAAACTAGACCAATGAGTGAAGACCTCTGCTTATGTGTGTGTATGTGATGGTGGGGGTGTGGAGAGCGGTGGTGCAGCGGTTAGCGCGCTGCGCTACAAACCCGGCGACCCGAGTTAGATTTCTGCTCACGGCCAACACCAGTGACGGTTATCTGAACCGGTCCTGGGCTTCCCCTAGGTCGACTCAGCCTCAAATGAGCAGCTGGTGCGGTGTGTAAACATCGCCACTGGGGAGACAAAGACGGCCGGGCGTGTTGCTGGCCACCCATCCCTTCGTGTGCCATGCCGGCCTTCATAGGTGCTACTCGCTAACAGCACTTGCCCCAACAGTCTGCTCAGGCTATACGGGGGATCTTTGTCTTTGGTGGGGGGGGGGGGGGCGGAATTGGGGTACTGAAGTGACCGGCGAGAAGCAGTTATAGATCGGTGTGCCGCACTTCGACGGTAGGTAGGTTGCGTGTGGTCGGGTAAAGTGTGGGCACTTCCACCTCTTCCAAGAAGTCTGGCCAGCGTGGAAGAGTAGGCCAACGTACCTTGTAGAGTGGCAGAGTTGTCGCATCATCTTGTGCCAGAGAACGGTCTGCAGAAGTTGATATCACAGACTTTTTAATCCGCACACTAGACGTTGATACATTTTCTCATTGATATATATTTAAGATGTAGAATTTAGCTAAATCGAGTGGAAAAACTAATTTAATTTGTTTTAAAACGACTCTGTTTTACAATCATCAACTTCAGAAGTTTGTTTAATCATTGGTAGCTGAAACTTAGATTGACGCAGTTGCATTTAAACGCAGGGCCTAAATTGGCCAAACATCAATCTTCTTTACTAATAGGGTTTTCCCCCTTTTTTCTTGCAACAAAACTGACACCTTTTGCAAGAAATCATGCTTACATTAACCACAATACTTGCAGTCAAATGCAAACAAAAAACAATACTCTGATAATGTATGCATTGTCTTTGAAACTGATTGGTCCACACCAGAGACAGCTTTCTTTAGAGCCTAGTCTCATATGGTGTTCGACCAGATGACGCCAGAAAAAAGGGGAAAAACCCTATTAGTATATTTTGGTACTGGCAAAGGAGGTCCGATGATGATCAATCTCCTTTGCTGACCCCATCGGTCAGAACTCACTTGCCCCAGATATCCGTATTGTCGACTCCATGCCCCTGTTCAAGTCCAATTGTGTTTTAGCCAATTCAGCATCAACATTTGGGCTCGTGCCCTGCATTTTACAACAGCGAGGTCGCGGTGAGGATCACGCGTCGGAGGAGCGGTGTCTCTGTCGGTTACCAAATGAGCAAGGCGATGTTGAGAGCGATTTGGATGATTCTCCGTTGAGACTTCCACCTGCTCAGCACAACCAAACTGGACCTGGGTGAATTCCTACCGTTAGAAATCAACAAGTCAACCGTCCCTGGTTTACAAAAACAGTTGGTGGCCCAAACAGACAACGTTTACCCCGCATCGCCTTAAACAGACGTGTGGGGCAAGTGCTGTTAGCGAGTGCCTATTAAGGGCGGCGCGGTACGCGAAAAAGGTTGGGAGGCCAACACCATGAACAACCACCTTTGTCTCCCCAGCGCTGATGTTTTTTTACACACCGGACCAGGTACGGATTTAAGGCTGAATCGACCTCGGGGAGGCACCAGAGCTGGTCCCGATAATTATCGCAGGTGTTGGTGGCCGTGAGCTGGAATCGAACTCGGGTCTTTGCTGGTTTCTGAATGCAGCGTGCCGACCACTGCGCCACCGCTTCCCAGACTCAGCTGTGCGCACACAGCGCTTGTTTTGTGGCAAAACGTGTCCGTTCTAAATATACACCTCGTCAAATGAAAGCAAGTCCATTGTTGGCTTGATTTTGTGTGACCACGCTGTGCTTGGTTGCGCAGGCCGCCAGGAGGGGTGCGAGGCCTGCGTCTCGACAAATGAAATGAGAGTGGTGTCATTTTTCTCGAGTGAAATTGTCGAAACTTTAACAAGCGATGTTTATATGGTCGTGATAACACACCGGGCTGATAATTCGACCTTGTCGATTATTACAAAATATATATTTGTGTCTGCATACAAGTTCAAAAACAAGATTCCTCCATCAAACATACTATCGTACTCTACCTTAAGGACATTTACGTCGCAGAAAGTTACCACGGTGACCTTGATATCACACACATTTATGATCGAGAGATGCAATGCTTGGAGGAAAATAGAATCTCATTTGTTACCCTGCGTGGTACCAATAAGCCGTGTTTGGTCCAAATGTAACTCAAGTATCGGTTCTCCCACGGTCCCACCTTTCTCACCTGGTTTACAAAATGCCCTCTGGCCAAGATGATCACAGAGTTGCCAAGCACATTGCGTGCTAACTGGAGAATATTTAGGACTGCTTCTGACGCGCCGTGTTGCCATCATTACACATATTTGCTCAAATGTGCAAATGATCGGTAACACATTCTAATAAAGAAAAACCCATCAGCCCCAATGCTCACGGCGTTGGGGCTGATGTCACCACAGCATGCGGTTGTGATGGCCGGTCTAACGTGTTCGGCCGGTACCAGAAGGAGCAACACATATCGTTTGCACGAATAGCCAGGCACACTCCATTGTAGACCAGGTCTAAAGGGTTTAACACGTAGGCTTTCGCGACCAATATTATTCATAAACAACGTTTTCGGGTTAGATCGCGTGATTTATAAATGTGTCATAACCCTCCACCACCCGACACGGCCAATAAGCAAAAAAGTGTCACTTCAGCACACCGGTGTGTTGAAGCGTCAAACCACAACATTTACATTTTTTGAGTACGACGTTTCGCTGGTAATTGCATCCAGCATCATCGGGCAAAACGCCACAATGGTGAGGCTCTGCTCTTGCTCCCGGTTTTAAATAGAGCAGCAGCAGGGTGACGTCATCATTTGTAAATGTTGTGGTTTCACTCTTCAACACACCGGTGGGCTAAAGTAGTGAACTAATTGTCTTTTGTCAACGTGACACTTTTTTGCTGATTGGCCGTGTCGGGTGGTGGAGGGTTACGACACATTTATAAATAACGCGGTCTAAAAGGATTTCTCGCCTGGTGTAATGGTCAGCGCACCGGACTTTCAATGCTGAGGTTGCCAGCTCGATCTTCTGGCGTGGCAGCCTTGGCCTCTGTCCACCCATCATATAAATGGGTTCACGCTGCAGGTCGTGCGTGGTGGGGTAAAGTGTGGGTACTCTCACCCCTTCCAAGATGTCTCGCCAGCGTCGAATTGTAGGGCAAATGCCTCGTAAAATCTATAGAGGCCATCTCGAGTTCTCCAGCGCTCCCTCTCGTGGAGGCCAGTCTGCCAGCATTGGTGTGAGCAAGAAATTGCAGGGCTGCGCCTTTTACCTTTTTCAACTACCCGTACGCGTGGGGGGTGGCATGGCCAAAACCACGCCGGGCCGCCTTTGTCTCCCCAGTGCTGATGTTTCACACAATGCCCAAATGACTCGGTGAAAGCGCAGTAAACCTTCGGGGAGACTCGGGACAAAATCAAAATCTGTATTTATACGGGAGTAATCTGATGATCTATGAAGCTCTTTTTTCGCAGGTCAGACTTGTCACTCGCCACTGATGTTATCCGTGGCCGGGAAATCCAACCCAGGTTTGATTATCCAGCTCCCCAAATTTACGTGGGATTTCTGGATCAATTCGGGGCCTCCCCTAGGTCGACTCAGCCTCAAATGAGTTTCTGGTGCCACGCCGAAAAAAATAAAAGATCAAAGATCCCCCGTCTAGCCTCAACAGTCTGTTCGGGAAAGTGCTGTTAGCGAGCACCTATGAAGGCCTGCACGATACACAAGGGGGTGGGTGACCAGCACCACGCCCGACCGCCTTTGTCTCTCCAGTGGCGATGTTTTTCACATCGCACTAGGTGCTCATTTGAGGCTGAGTCGACCTAGGTGAGGCCCAGGACCGGTTCAAACAGTCGTCACTGGTGTCATCCGTGGCCGGGGAATTGAACCCAGGTTTGTTTATCCAGAACCCCAAGTCTACGTGGGACACGCGTACACTCATGCACACACACACATCTCAACCGCAACTTTAATCGGCACCAGAAAGTGCTTGGATTGGGGACCACCATGCATCGTAACAGGGCTTATAGGCTGCGGCGATAGGTTTATGAGCGGCAGTGCAGAAAAAGATCCACAAAATATAATTGTTGAACTTCATTCAAACCGTACGTAGCCAACCGTGCTAATTGAAGGTATGGGGGAAGGACAACAAACTAAACACACAAATCAGTTCTGAAGAAATGACTTTTCAATCCAGACACAAAAGTGCATAGCTCCAGTGGCTTTCTCGTATCAGAAGGAAGAGCGTTCCAGACGGCCGCAGAAACGCATCTGAAAGCACACGGATGCAGTGACCGTCTTTGTTCGATGGCGAGCCAAAAGCGGCTGCTAGGATGACCGGAGTTCGTGTGACGGTGTCTGCATGAGATGATCGTTCTGCACCTCTGCGGACCCCCGCTCTTGCGCGTTCAATATAACGAGTCGTGCCGGTTTTTCACTGAGACACCCACTGATGGTTCGCGGAAAGATTGCGATGCAGAGATGACCTTTAATTTTTCGCACGCGAGTGCACATTTCAGGAGCGTGAGTGTCATTTGACACGAGACTATTGGCGCAAATACATTTCACGCGTATGTTATCAATCCACTGCTACTCTTTGGTTCTTTCGGTAAAGTCACGTAGAAAAAAAAATTAAATTATAGAATTTCGACGTTTCGATTGCAACACAAGCAATCGTCATCAGGTAGAACTACATTTTAGAAAGAGACAAAACACAGACACGGAGACACACAGACAGCTTGTGTGTGTCAATCAAAACGTCGCATTCTATTTTTTTTCATTTCTATGTAACTTTACCGACAGAACCAAAGAGTAATTCCTGCAGTCACGAAAGCTTCAAATCAAGTCTAATCCACTGCTAGACGAACCCCTCCCCCACCGCCGTCTACGGAGTAGCTGTACGTCATAGGGGTTGTTTGACCATACTTCACCATGCTGGTCGGTGAGGATTGTTGAAGGGTGGGTGTGGGGATATGGCACTGAGGGCCCGTTCAGATATCATACGCCACTGATGTTAGCCGTGTCCGGGAATCAAAATCGGGTAGCCGGATTGACTAATGCAGTGTGACAACTACTGGCGCCACCGCTCCACACCACAAACCATAACATTTAAACATCGAACAACAAAAAACTTGGCGGATACAGTACTCCTAAGTATTTGAAAAAAAAAGACAAAATAGCTTAATATGTATTGAACGACACTGCATAAAAGAAACACGAATTTCACGATATTCAACTCCCACTCAAATCGTTTCCACGGATTTGAAGGCATCAATCAGCCACGGTCAATCCACTGCTAGGTGAAGGCCTCCCCACCTCTGGCGATCCTGCAACGTCAAACCAATCCACGCCTAAAGTGCCTTGCTGCGTCGCCGCACGCGTCGCCCGCGGCACATCGCTCCATCTCCTCGGTGACTTCTCGGACGCGTTCGCATTCCCTTGGCTAACCAGTCCATCATCAGTCGGACATACAGCCCCTGCCCTGTTTTTTAGAGGACACATAAACGACCCACGACGAGGAGTGAGTAAAGCGTTTCACTGGGAAGGCGGACGAGCTAGTGGAAATGAATACCCCGTGCCACGGCGCGTACATGCGCGCGCGTGCGCGTGTTTGTGTGATTGCTGTCAACGCAGCTGGAGGAGAGTGTGGGCGCGGAGGAGCGGTGGCGCAGTGGTTAGCGCTCTACGAAACCCGGCACACGCACACAAACACAAAACCCCCGAGTTCGATTCCCGCTCACGACCATTAACAGTGAGGAACATTTGAACCCAGACTTGGGCATCGCCTCGGTGAACTCACCCTTAACTGAGTACCTGGTGCGGTGTGTATAACACATCAGCAGTGGGGATACAAAGGCGGCCGGGCGTGTGTTGCTGGCCATAACCACCCTCCTGGTGTTCCGTGCGGGTATTCATAGTTGCTCGCAAACCACACTTGCCCCAACAGTCTGTTAAGGCTATACGGGGGATTCTTTGGCTTTTGCTTTGTGTGGGCGTGGTGCCTTACCTGTCCCCCCCACTCACTCACCCCCCACCCCCCAGGACACAGGTGCTATGTTGCTATAAAACACTCCTGCTGCGTGGACACCCCCAGCCCAGTGCCATCCCCTTCAATACGAGGGTGCGTCCACCGGGCCCACGTTGAGAAGCCCCGTAGACCATTATCCAAACGTGACGCATTACATACGAATGTAACCGAAAAACATCTATAGCAACTTTGGAGACTTTTTTTCGTTTGTTTAAACAACACAATTTTTTTTAAACATCCCACCCCCCCCCCCCTTTAAAAATCGAATCCATTCATTAATTAATCAATTAGTGAATCAATTCACGAGACCCCCCCACCACCTCGATTAACAGTTAAAGAAGAAGCCACAATGCCGTCCTACTCGCTCGCCAAAATCCCGGGCAGCCACTCCAGCGGGGCTGCCATCAAGAATCGAGGCGCCATGGTGCTGGGGACTAAGGAGAAGAAGTTCGAGGAACTTCGCGATGAGTGCCTCAACTCGGGAGCCCTCTTCGAGGATGCCGATTTCCCTGCCGAGGCCGAGTCGGTGTTCTACAGCGACGCGGCGGCTGGCGAGAGATTCGTGTGGAAGCGACCGTGGGTGAGACCCAGCACCCGCTGTGGCGGTGACTCTTGTTTGTGTTTGAACTTCTTTCGCGCCGTACGTTGCCAACCGTTGTCATCGGAGATGCGGGGAGGGGGTCGGGGGAAGGAACGAGAACTAAACGACAAAAGCGGTGCTGAAGAAATGAGTTTTGAATTTTGGAAATGTGTTGAGCAAATGTTCTGTTAGTTTGTTGACGTTCATCTTCTTGGCTCTTTCGGTAAAGTCACGTAGAAGGGAAATCATAAAATAATAAAAATAAAACATATATTATTTTATTATGTTTTATTTTTATTATTTTATT
>CM025618.2:7767322-7796981 GCA_014621495.2 Entosphenus tridentatus
AGAAGGGAAATAATAAAATAATAAAAAGAAAAACATATATTATTGTTTTATTTTTATTACTTTATTTTTTCCCTTCTATAAAATAATAAAAATAAAACATAATTAAAAAATATATGTTTTATTTTTATTATTTTATGATTTCCCTTCTACGTGACTTTACCGAAAGAACCAAGAAGATGAATCCCTGCAGTCACGAAAGCTTTAAATCGAAAAATGTTGACGTTCTTGTTTGCTGGTTGTATTTACGGATGGTCTTCTCGTTGGTGGTGTTGGTAGTCTGGTTGGTTAGTTTTGGGTAATTTTGGTTGTTCTTTGTGGTGGTGACTGACGGTGGTGGTTTTCATGGTTAGATGCTCCTGTTGTCGGATTGATTATCTTGTTGTTGGTTGATTGGTCTTGTTGCTGTTGTCGGTGGTGGTGGTGTTGTTGGCCTGGTTATTTGTGGTGGTGTCAATGAATGGTCTTGCTGTTGGTGATAGTGGCTGATCTTAATATTGTTATTGTTGTTTCTTTAGTTGTTGGTCATGTTCGTCTTGTCATTAGTGTTGTTTTTGGTTGGTCTAATCTATTTATTGTTGTTGATGGTTGTGATGGTTGTTTTGTTGGTGGTCGTGTTCATTGTTTGGGCTTGGCCTTGCTTCTGGTTTGTACCACCTGTTTGTGATGCTCCCTTCAATTCACTTGCTCTTTGTTTTTTTTGTATTTTGAGGGAGAGGTGAGGCTGTATGCTTGTCTTGGTTAATTTATTATCGTCCCATTTTGTTTGCTTTTTTTTAATGACAGCACTCGTGTGACTGAGCAAATTAATAGGAATTATTTCCGCTGAATTGAACACATTTAACCAGAATGACTTGGCGTTTAAAGGCTTGAGGATAACCCCCCCCCCCCATAATGTATCACGTACAGCCCTCTTTCAATCCAAACGCACCAGGATATGCAATAGGACACGAGAGTGGCTACGCCTAACTATGCCGCTGGCGGTGTCACCGTCAACGTGGACGGGGAGTCGTGTCAAACGCATGCAAAGTTGCCCCGTAGGTGCGGTACCAACTTTTTTTTCCACCGGCACATCCGAGCCGAGCCGGTTTTTCCACTGGCTATATTTGCCCTGCCGAGCCGGAACAAAACAAAAAAAAACACACGTGGCTCGTCAGAAGATATCTCAATTTGGCCAGGAGCCAAGCAGGGCCAGGGGCGGGGGCTTAATTATGCATTCATTGCACGTGACGTCAGCGGCACGGCTCCTGTGTCCGCAGTGCAAGAACGGCCTCGCGCCTCCTGAGCTGCACCGGGTTGGGTTGAGTACGGCCCTGGCAAGCTCGGTTGTCCAATCCAGTGGAAAGAAAACCGGCACCGAGTGGGTCCTATCCACATCACCAGCATAGAGGTGACAGGCAGGTGTAACCGAGTAGCCATCCGAGCCAGCGACGAGTACATGTACAACCCCCTTCATCAATCCACTGCTGGATGATGACCTCCACATGCACCAGGCGTCATGGAGTTAGTTGTGGGGGAGGGGGGGGGCATTATATGGCCATATGTTACCACTGCCACTGATCAGTACGGGTTGCTGTAGGCAGAGAGCATAGGCACGGGATGATGGATATGCAGTGTCGCAATGGGGCTTGCTGCACTGCGCGTTGCTGGCCACCCCATAGCACTGCAGACGATGACAACAGCCTGTTTGTATACGATGGTCGCCCATGTTAAGCACTATCCAGGCTCAAAGCTACTTCGCTTCTGATATCTGATGAGATCGTTTACACGACAGAGGATGCGGTCATAGGCTAAACTAATTTATAATACCAATTGCTTGCCCAGGAAAGCCTCGCTCCATGTCCAATATTGTTTTCCAGGAGGGTCCTAAATGTGAGGGTGTTGGGCCCATGCCATTTTTAAACGAGCGTTTGATTTCGCGTGGAAACATTTTGAACCCATTGCTGTGCTGCCATCTTCTCCAAGCCAAGCCTATAACAGCTGATCTGGGCAGGCAATCTCCAATTCAAATACCGTCCTATCCACAAAAAAAAAAAATAATAAAAAGCTTAACACACTTCTTCTTGGTTCTTTCGGTAAAGTCACGTAGAATGGAAATAATAAAATAATAAAAAGAAAAATTCTTTTTTTATTATTTCCATTCTACGGCACTTTACCGAAAGAACCAAGAAGATGAATCCCTGCAGTCACGAAAGCTTTAAATCGAAACTTAACACACTTGTCAATAGCACTGCGTTTAAAGGGGGAAAACATGGAAATAATAGGCAACGTTTAGGGCAATGGGCCTGCTTCGTAGCACATAAAGAGATAGAGAGAGAGAGAGACCAGAGATAGAGTGGATGATAAGAGTTGAGAGACTGCACTTTACATCATGGGGGGCGGGGGAGGGGCTAATTAAATGTTTGTAATGTTGTCTGATGACCAGTGTATTAAATAGGCACATGCAGAGTTACAACAATGATACGCTTTTGGATAACGGACAAACCCTTCTATATTCAACAAGTACGACTGTAAATAAACTAATTTTAAAATTAAAAGCACAGGTCTCGCCAAATCCTGCTTTGCCGTCGAGATCTGACGATGTCACGTGCGTCCGCGATGTCTGCTGCTTGTGCTGCCGCTCCAATTTAAACTCCGTAATATGAATAGACCGGATGGATAGATGTTTGTATCCCTTGCAGCAGCAGCAACAACCCATTCGATACTCGTATTACAACTACCAACGTGCAGATATCCGTTGAATTTACCGCGAAGATATGTTCGAGGATGTAGGGAATGATAAAAAAGAGCGTTACGTTACACGTGATGAGTTTACGCCGATCATTAACAGCGATAATCATTGTAACGTGAGCACGGAAATGTCACGCGAAGTTGCGCTTTAACGAGAAACAACCCCGTCTCGGGGCAAGCGGGAAGCTAGCACCAAGCTATTCGGCTGTTCAATTTCATCACATCGCCATCCTAATGGTCGATGCACTGCTGGATTAAAGCCTCCACAAGGAGGAAAAAAAGGCGGCCGTGGGTGTGCTTCTGCCCGCACACCACCTCAATCTCGTGCATCATGCCCGTGATTGACGATTGCCCTCGAACAGCACTTGCCCCAACAGTCTGCGGAGACTACCGGGATGGAGAACTCCCCTTGCCTCTTATTGTGCATCCCTTATCCCCCTGACATTGCAAGCTCCCCACCCCTCCCTGCCATCCTTCCTCCCATCGATGCAGTGGACGACTAGAACGGCCGGAAGCCAAACAAAAACGATCGTGCAAACTCTGCACAGCGCCTAAAAGCCCTGGTGCGGGTGCAGCTCGCGACGCATGTGGGCCAGGGTGATTTTTTTTTACCATTTTTAGTCTGGCGAGGGCTCTTCGTTGACCCTCAATTTGCTCTCACAAGCGCTCGGCCCGGGATGGTTGACGGAAACCGAATTGTGCGGCGTCTGGCCATACACGGAGAGAGAGAAACGTCCGGACAGCAGCCTGGGCATCTTCCGCGCTCTGGTCGGAGCCAGGGTGTGGCTGGAGTTCCGCCACGCGCGGCTGACCCACGCCGTGCCGGCCTTCAAGGAGCAGTGGGCGCTGGAGGAGGCCGTGTGCTCGGTGGCAGAAGACGGAGAGCTCTGCGTGCAGATATGAACTCCAGTCGGACTGCGAGAAAGGCTGGGTGCAGATGCAGCACTTGTCGTAACAAAAAGAGCGATGGAGAGAGACAGCGATAGCCGAGCGCCGTGTCTGCGCACGCTCGTGTATGGCCCGAGGGAGCGGTGGAGGCCCACGAACGGAGCAAGGGCCGCGGGGGTTTGGGAGACGGTGGCAGCGCCGTGGCGAGCGGCGATCTCGCGCCTGTGAAATGATCATGAACCGTGCTGGATGAGCACGTGGGTCCAGCAGTCAGCAGATGTTATTGCTTGGGCGCAGCGACCAAGGTTTTGAATGTACATTTCAGACACTTAAATGTATAGTTTCATTTTTTAAAAATGTTTCGTAAAATAATATCATTATTCGGTGGCAATTTTACAAATATCTATATAATGCATCTTGAAAATAAATCATGAATATCAGCCATGATCTATCCACTGCTGTACATAATCATTCCTTACCCATTGGTGCACAGTAAATACATTGTGCTTTTTGTGTATTCTCAACGGAGGGAGGCACGACACGAGCAATTTGTCCGGAGAGTTTAATCTCCCTAAGTGGCCACGTGATTTTTTTTAACAACCCAGCGGCAGCGGCAGACTGCACCAATGCGGCCAGGAAGCTGGGATGCAGATACTTGGCTCTGAGTCGACCAATGGGGTGGCTGGATGTGGCTGCAGTGCAGTCATGAAGCGGTGAGAGATGGGAGGAGGCGGGGCATAAGGGAGCGTGGGACTGGCAGAGAGAGAGAGCGAGATGAGATATTGAGAGAGAGAGACCGAGAGAGGCACAGTGAGAAAATCTCCCACCGCATTTGTTCATCGCAAGCCCTGCCGTTAGTTGCCTGAAAACGCAGCATTTTTGAAAGGGCTGTCATCCTTATCATCATCATCACCGCAAAAAGTAGAGTCACTCACAATGTTGTCGATCAACACTCATGGCAACGCGTTCGTGAAGAATGCAATCTCGCGGGACAAGACCCTGGGCACGCCTCAGAACCCCGTCAAGTTCAAAGGCCAGGATTACCTGACCCTGAAGCAGGAGGCCTTGGAGAAAGGTGCTCTGTTTGAGGATGAGCTCTTCCCCCCGCTCCGGGAGTCTGTTGGCTACAAGGAGCTGGGGGAAAAAGCCAAGAAGGTCAAGGTCCGGAAGCTGGTGTGGAAGAGGGTGAAGGTAGGTGGTGGTGGTGGTGGAATGGGTGGGTGGACAGTGTGGGTGGGTTAGTGGACAGGGCGGGTGGGTGTTTGGTTGGTTAGAAAAAAAATTGGTGATCGATTTCTGATTTGGCTGTAAATTCGTCGCCCGGCCAGCAGCTTCCATAATTGAGACACCCATTTGACATTTTGTTGTGGTGGTTTTTTTGTCATGATATGTGACATTTTAGCTTCTTGGATTTTTTTTTTAATTATCCTCCAACATCATACCATCTCAAAATTAATCGCTTAAATTATCTTCATCCCCAACAAAGAAAATGATCAATCATCATCAATCATGATCATTAGCCACGGCCATGCAGTCGCATGAGCGTGCCACAATACATCGAGCTCTTGCGCTTGCCACTTTTCATCACTTGTCATCACTATGCAACGGATTTTGTTGTTGTTGTTACCAAAAAGCAAACTATTGGAAATCTAGAGGTCAGAGTGGAAGCCCAAAACATGTTAAAAGCTTTGAATTAAGACACTTCATTGAGATACATCATACGATCGTGAAATAATAACGTACAGCCCCTTGTCAAACCATCACTGAGATGAAGGCCCCTCCACGCTGTTCCAGTTATGGGGGCTATTTGATATATAATACTTCAGTCTGCTGAGTATCGGTTGAAGGTTACCGAGGACCGATTCAGACATCACTCACCACTGATGTTAGCCATAGCTGAAAATACAACGCGATCCACTGGGTACGTAGCGCAATGCGCTGTTAAGCACTGTCCCAATGCTCCCCCGAGCTTTGAGTTCGCAGAGGAAAATTGAAATGCAGCCGTCTCCAGCAGTCGCCCAATGGGGGTAAAGATGCCAATGCTCTCAATGTTGCGATTGATGGTGCGAATAACGTCACCAAGCCTCGCCCATCACCTCCCATCCCAGCGGCACACGTGGGAACGGAGAGGATTTTTTCTTCTCAACGATTTTCGTGTCATCCGCTTTGTCGAGTAATCGAACCGATAAGCGGTCGAGTCATCGATTACCTAAAATAATCCGATTACAGCCCACTTCTAATAAAAGAACACACTTCACGACTGAACGTGTCACGTGCAATTGCATTATCGGATTGGCAACACTTCTGAAATCTAGACATAACGATATTCGAGACAAGATAATTAATTTTGTTTACAATATGTGATGCGTATGAAATGTGCTTTGTGCGCTTGCAATGTCAGAAGCCTTGCGAAGGAATGTTAGCTAACTGGCAGTGGCATATTTAAACTAAACAGTTTTTATTTTACCAGGTAAGGCCCCACTGAGCTATATAGCTCTTTTTTCTGAAGCGATCTGGCCACATATGATAGCTCAACGAAGCGGCTTATTGTCTGGAAGCTTATAGCAGCCAAATATAAAAAGCACTCTGCTAAATGTGGAGGGAAAAACTGGAGGACCCAAAAAAAAACCCACGTGACCACGGAGAGAAACATGCAAAACTCCAAATATACAGGCTACCTCCTGTGTGCCAGGCGAGATAGTTAACATCTCGCTACCGTGGCGAGTGTGCAGGCGGTGCACCGGGTCACGCGGTGCACCGGGTCACGCGGGTCGGAGGGCTCCAGGCCCCGGGCTATGAAGTGGAGGGAAAGGCGGTCGGGGGGCCCCGTTTGTTTCTGTGTACCCGGCGGGGGGGGGGGGGGGGATGACAACCACGCTAGGCCACTGCCAATGGGCTTTGAGTCGCAACGTTTACGTGGAGTGCGAGAGGTGTTTTGACGTTGAATGGGAAGTCTGCACTGGGCTATGCAAGCGGTGATTTTCTTTTTTTTATATATATGTCCTTATTGGAATGTGAAACATGATGTTATTCTTTGGTTGTTATTCAGTAAATAACATCTCATTAATAACGGTGAATAACAATGTAACAATATGTTATTCTCAGAATTACAATGTAAGCAGATTATTGTAGAAAAAAACCCAGCAAACTTTGCAATTATAAAATGAATGAGTAAAGTTTCGTGAATAAAGCTGAAAATGCTATTTTCCCTTGTAATCTTTACTTGTCATACCCGCAGACACGTGTGTGTGTGTGTCAGTTGCCTTCTATGACCTCCTGTCACATGTGCTAGCTAAAGTGGCCCATCGGGAAAGAGTCATCCTGTTGGGTGACTTTAATTCCCCAATTGGTCATGATGCTGGTACCTGGTCTGGAGTTATTGGAAGGCATGGGCCAGATCAGCTCAATAACAATGATAGGAGGCTGCTAGACTTTTGTGCAGCCGATGGGCTTGTAATTACCAACACGCTGTTCTGCAAATCGGCGCATGCACGCAACATCATGAATGTACGTCGGGTCCAAGCACGAACATCTGCTGGACTTACATAGTGACGGAACAGTGGATGCAGGCCTATGTCCTTGACGTCAGGACTTACCGTGGAGCTGATCTGCCCACTCACCATCGGCTTGTCATCTGTAAGATGCGCCTGCCATTTTTCCACTTCGGTGGTGGGTGTACATCCAGGACCCTATTCAAACCCACAGTGGCATGGTCTCAGGTAGCTGATGAAAGTTGCAAGCGAGGATTTCATCATCGCTTGCAGCTAGAGTTGGCATCGTCCCTCACTCCTGATGATGCCAAAGGGAATTGGGCGAGGTTTAGGACTGTGGCTCATGCAGCTGCAATGGTTGCTTTGGGTACATGGTCCAAACCTCACCAGAGACCCTGTCTGACAGAGGAGTTGTTCAGGCCCGCTGAGAAAAAGTGACAGACCCACTCTCACCATCTACAGCATCTCACGTCAGAGAATGAGGAGGCTTACCGCAGCCTTCCTTTGGAGGTTCAGAGAGCTGAGGCACTGCAAAGATGGGTGGTGATCGTGGGTTGCTGAGGAGATGTAGTCCGCCTCAGTAAATCACTCTTTAACTCCATCAAAAAAGTAACTTGCAGTGCCACATTTATCACCATCATTTGGAGAAAGAGGTGATCCGATCTCTAACCCCCAGGAACAGGTTTGCAAATTTGCTGAGCATTTCTGTATAGTCTTGGGGGAGGAGAAATCCCTCCGCCTGGAAAACATCATGCGGCAAATTGGGGATGAAACTTCTAAGGCTGTTGTGCCTCAAATATTGGAATTAGTCACCCCCTGTGAGTGTCTGGCTGAGGTGCCATTTGTTGAAGTACAGAAGGCGATCCAGAGTCTGAGACCAGGAAAAACACCGGGCGGAGATTATCTCCCAAGCGAAATGCTGAGGGAGGGTGGCGTTTGTGCGCAGACTGCCCTACATGACATCATAATAAGAGTCTGGACCACAAGACGGGTCTAACAGGATTGGAAGGATGCCCTGGTGGTCCCCCTC
Organism: Entosphenus tridentatus; assembly: GCA_014621495.2. Lineage (NCBI taxonomy): Eukaryota > Metazoa > Chordata > Hyperoartia > Petromyzontiformes > Petromyzontidae > Entosphenus > Entosphenus tridentatus. The sequence goes on from CM025618.2 coordinate 7,775,459, forward strand.
TTTAAGAAGGGGGACCGTAAAGACTAAAAACTACGGGGGCATCTCCCTCCTCAGTGTGCCGGGAAAGGTCCTGACAAGGATTATTCAACATCACCTTGCCAGGCACAGCTGAGGAGAGGCTTGCAGAGCCCCAATGTGGTTTCAGGAAAGGGCAGTCCTGCACAGATGCCATATTTTCTGTCAGTCTGTTGCAAAAGTGGTATAGGGAATTCTAACAGGACCTAAATCTTTGATTTATTGACCTGGTCAAGGCCTATTATACCATCAGTAGGCCTGCGCTCTGGGTTGTTCTTCGGCCTTTCGGAGTCCCTGACTCTCTGCTCACAATCAATTAAGGACCTTCATGATGGTCAGCAGGCCTGGGTAAAACTACGTGGCCGAAAGTCGGAGCCATTCCCTGTTCACCTTGGGGTGTAACAGGGATGTCCTCTGGCTCCCACATAATTTAACAGTCATTTTGACCACGTAGTTCGTGAAGCCTTCGATGGCTATTCCAGAGGAATTTCCATCTGGTACAGATACAATGGGAGGCGAATCGATGCCCGGGTACGATCAAGGGATGGCTCCCTATTGGCCGACAATGTTACGTATGCCAATGATCTGGTGATTGCTGATCACTCGGAGGAGTTTGAGGCGCTGCTGCTGAACCTGGAGTGTGCCACCTAAGAGGTGGGGCCTTACCATCAGCCCCACAAATACTAAGCACCTGCCTGGGTATTTTTTACCATCGGACACTCCACCCCCACAACTCCCAATTGGTGATGGGGCAGTTGTAGAGAGAGTGGAAAATGTCCATATCTGGGCAGCGTGCTCATGACCGGCTCCGGTTGGATAGCAGAGGTCTTGCTCTGAATCCGTCGAGCGGCATTATATTTTCATCTGCTGCCTAATGCTGTGTGGAAGCTACCTGGTCTGTCGCTCCACACGAAGCTTCGGGTCTTCTCGGCCACAGTCACCCCCTCCCTTCTCTATGCTTGTGAAACGTGGACCCCCTCCCAAATGGATCACTGGTTAGAAACATTTAGGCTGGCCTGCCTACGATCCATCCTGGGTTTAACCAGGCTGGATTGTGCGGAATGCTGTGTGGCTAAACCACACCAAGTTGGCACAGTAGGGGGCACAGATGGTGCTCCGGCCAGTCATCTCGGTCGGTCAACCCATGGCACCTGGGTCTGTCCCGTGACCTCTTGCCAGTGGGCTTGGCACAAGCGCCATGGTGACGTCACCACCACTTGGTGGCGAATGGCGGTTGTTGTTGTTGTTGTTGTGCACGACCATTCGCCAGCAGTGTTCACTTCAAAACGCAACTGTTTCACTATTTAATAACTCATTACATTTGTATCGTGGTTGCTGGCACATGGGCCCCAAAGGTCCTGAAAACATCATAGTGGCCAGCAACAAACAGCACCATTGAACGTATAATGAGAAAGGAGTTAATGGAACGATCAGTATTGTCATTTCCAATCTCGTTCTTTTTTTTGCTTACAGGAATTTGTGAACGACCCGCAGTTTATCGTCGACGGGGCGACGCGGACGGACATCGAGCAGGGGGAGCTCGGTACGACACTCGCGAACCACTTCCTAAACTAAACAAATCTTTTTTTTTACCAGGTAAGGCCTACTGAGCTTCCAGCTCTTTTACAGAAGTGACCTGGCCACAAATGATAGCTCAACCAAGTTGTGGCTCATCACGTGGAAATTTATAGCAGCCAAATACGCACACTAATTTTAAATGTGGAGGGAAAAAACCGAAGCTCCCAGAGAAAAATCCATGTGACCGACACGGGGAAAGAGAGACGCGGACTCCATTTATATACAACAGGCATCGTCAGGGTTGGGATAAAACCCACGACGTCCTGCATAGCAGCATATGGAGATAACATCTTGCCACCACAAGCTCAGACAATGAATAGGGAATGAGACGTGACCATGGGGACAATGCGCGCACTCCAGATATACAGGCGTCAGGGTCAGAATCGAACCCACGACCTCCTGTATACCAAGCGAGGTAGTTAAAATCTCACCACCGCAGCGCCCCATCGAGTCTCGGCTCGCAAACTGCACCAAGGTTTTCATGGTTGCGCTGCGGTGCAGCTCTCTAAATCTGCGCATTCTCGGTTTGCGCCGCGTGTTTCATTCGTAATGACGTTCGACATATAGCTCCACGTTACCGGGACCCTTCTGTTCGATCCAAGCTCCAGGCACGTGGAGTAAAACGTCTGACATCACGCTTGGATATCGTGCTGGGCGCTTTTTCAAAAGTCACTAATAAAACAATGCATCGGAGAGATCTGCAGCACAACCGCGAAAAACCAACGCGAGTCAAATCAACTAAACAGGCCTTGACCACAAAACGAAGTGTCCATTCGTTGGTTCAATCCATCGAGTCATGCGTGCAAGTGCCAATTATATTTTTTCACAACACCGTCGATTCAAGCCGTGGGTTTGCAAACGTTTCAATCTGTGGATAAAATGGAAATTGTTAGAAGCGCTCGCTGTGACGGGTCAGTGCGACGGGCCCGGTTCTCTGCTGCTGCCACTGGGCAGGGCGTGTCCGTCAAAGCGAGGTGACTCGAGTGTCATTTTGGCATGTCGGTCATTACCAGAAGGATGTGACCAGTGTCACACACAAGTGGGACGGGTTACGTAACTGATAGGTGAAAGACCTCCGCTGGAAACAGCCAGCAATACAAATAAGACAGACGGTCATTCCGTTTATGGGGCCTCTTTTTTATTAAGGGCATCGATCGTACGATGAAACGTGCGCACAGTTGCCGAAACATTTAGGCACGTGAGTTTATACCTGTGCTCTAGTATTCGATTGTACATGCTGCTACACAGTGATTCTGTATACGTATATACATTTATATGAATGATTTTAAATTTATTTGCCAATCTTGCCCAAAAGCTATCCTGCACAAGGCTAGGCATTGGACATGGGTAAGCTCTCTGCTACGTTTCTTAGAGATCGGTTTCGGGGTTTCGCAAATTTCACGTAAAAATTAGAATTTTTTTTAGGGGCCTGGCATGCTAGAAACGGGGCCTAGCTTTACACGAGGGTAAGTAGGTTGGGGACATGGATCCCATTATTTTCTCACCAGGCCCTTTCTGTACAGGTGGGCCCTCCCTCTCTCAACGCAGGCCCTCCTCCCCTTCAACCACTCTCTGTGTAGACACTCTCTGTGTAGACACTCTCTTTCTCCTTGAAGGCTCTCCCACACCCAGGCCCTCTCGTTGCATTCAGCCTCACTCCTCATGCAGGAAAGCTCGCTCTCTCTCTCCCCAATCAATTTCTCTCCAGCCTCTCTATCCAGGCCCTCTGTCTATATATTGTTTCTCTCGGTCCTCTCTCTGACCTACTTAAATAATAATTGGTGAAAGGAAAGCAGGTCCTTGATTTAAAAAAAGAATCCGTTTTTTAAATAGATATTTCCTTGGAATGCAGCAGCCGCTTGCTGCATGTCAAGAAATTGCAAATGTTTTGAGTCTCGGGCTCGTGGCCATTCATTCCATTAGCAGCATGAGGAATCCAGAAAATAGAGCGTTAAACGTGGCCAAGGACATTGAGGCGAGTTGGCAAGAAAAATTACGTCTGATGTGTACTTAAAGTAATGGAACGCAGGAGAGAAAAAATCATTGCTGCTTTGCATAGATGTGCAGTGTAAGGCTTTTTACAATTCTCTCTGCATCGGCGAAACAGTTCGTCATGGCTGCAGCGTTTAATTACATTTGGTAGTCGCGACATTCTATTGCCAGCGTCATTGTATTTTACTTAAGACTTATAAAAGAATGAACGAGAAACAATGGCCCAATTTATCACGGATAAAGTTACACGTGAATTGGCATAAAATCCCATCGCAAGCTTTCGCGGAATTAAAACGTAATGTGGCGTGTGACGTCACGTTGCCCCGCCAGCAAGCGCTAGTTTTATTACGCGGACCACCGTAAAATATGAAATTTAGTAGAAGACACCCTGGCCCTACGTCGCAGGTGTCGGTGCTGCCCAAATAAGCGGAAGCTGTGACATGGGAGCCATACATTTGTAATCTTCTTGAAGGAGACGGAGACTTCTTAGAGGCCACATGCTTTATTCCACCAATACTTGTTATACCTAACACAAGGGGTATACGGTCCCCGTACCCGCTATCCTGAAGAGCTACAGACTCCGGACTTGCCGGCTATCTCCCCCGCTAGCCTAGCGTCCTCCGGCTGGGACCTAGGGGAAGCACACTGACCCGCCGCTGGCCTGGCGGGTCCCCGACCTCTGGTCTCTCGAGACCTTCGCCCTCACAAGGGCGGGAAGGCTGGGAGCCAGGGTCCTATCCAGGACCTATCTTCCCCAACCACTGGTTACACTGAGCCTCAGCCCTTACAAGGGCTGGAAGGCTTGGTCCAGGGTCCTAGCTGTCTTAAGCCGACTTGGGTCTTCGTGTAGCAGAACTGACCAAGAGCTCTCAGTGCTCTGGCTTTTATACCGGTTCGTGGCCGGGTTAGCCAATCCCCGGCCACCTCTTGGACCCCTCCGATTGGTTCTTTCCAATCTGGCGTTTGGATCCTACCTCACCCCATTTGACCCTGTTAGATTGAGCGGGAAAACCTTGTTTACCAACTGCTCTCTCACAGCTTGCGAACCGCGAGTAGTTATCACCACTACACATTGAAGGCATCACCGAGAGCTCCGATCCAAACCGACCCTCCCACAGCCGTCACCCACGGCCTCCACAGCCTGCGGCCACGACCGTCTGGCTTCGATTTGCTTCATTGCGGTAACTTTAATTTTGTTTTGCTTCTGTCACTTTGGTGACTCGGGCCACTCTTGCAAATGAGACTCGCCCTGGTCTCTTGAGTTATCACCTTGGATAAACAAAGTAACAATCGTAAATAATAATTATTTATTTATCTAGGGAAGCCACACGGACTTCCAGGAATCCTTTTTCAAGAGGGTCGTGCATTGGGGGGGGGGGGGTATCTTAAGAATGTTTTCAGCCAATGAATGATGAGTTGTTTATTATACGAGTGGGAGGAAGCCGCAGCACCCGGCGAAAACCCACACTGGTGAGGAGGCAACACTCTTTCCCCATACAGATGTAAACAGATGGCGATTAGTCCACTTGCTGTACCGCACCTCCTCGACGCCCACCTTCGGGAGGAGAGTTTCACGCCATCTATGTGGTGATCCACCAACCCCTTGCTGCTGCCTCCACGGCATCGGATTACGTGCAGCATCACAGCCACCACCGCCCGGTTCTAAAACTTGCAAAATAAACTTGAAACTTCTCTGTGGGGTGGCCTGGTCCCTCGTCCAGCGGGCGGCTGACGCCGGGATGCCGCGCGTGTCCGCTGTGGTGTGTCCACTGATGGCGTGTCCACTGATGGCGTGTCCACTGATGGCGTGTTTTCGCTGTCGCGCGCGTCCGCTTTCCCGTGCAGGAGACTGCTGGCTGCTGGCTGCCATCGCGTCTCTCACGCTGTCGCCCAAGCTGCTGGAGCGCGTCGTGCCCGAGGGCCAGGGCTTCGGGGACGACTACGCCGGCATCTTCCACTTCAAGGTGACCACGCGCTCTTGAGAGAGCCGGTACAAGTGCAATGCAATGCAGATTCACGTAGCATCGTTTGCAGAGGCTGCAGATAAACTGTGAGCATGATTATTTTATATTAAAGGCAGTCCAAAGGCTCTCGGAGTCTATGGGTCTGTACGAGTCTCAATGTGCGAGTCTGTGGGTCTCTATGTGAGTATGGGTCTGTACAAGTCTGAGTTCCCATGCGAATCTAATGCTTTCTGTGCAAGTCTATGGATATCTGTGTGAGTCTGTGGGCCTCTAAACGAGTATGTGTGAGTGTAGGTCTCTGTTGACTATGGATATCTGTGTGGGTTTATGGGTCTCTTTGAGTTTAAATTCTTACGTGAGTCTGGGTTTCTGTTAGTCTGTGGATCTCTGCAAGTCAACAATGCAATTTGGATGTGTGTGTGTGTATAGAGAGTATAAATGCAACCACATCTCAAGAGGCTGCACAGACAGAAGGCATATTGTTGTATTGTAGAGAGAGGCAGTCGGTCATAAAAAGTGCAAAACATTCAATATCTGGCGTTCGGTGCAAATAACCTAATTACTTATCTCTTCCCGTCACTCAATGTTTGTTAAACTATTTATTTAATTGAGAGTTGATGATAGTTTCGTGAAATTAAGAAAAATCCAGGTAACATGTCGATGACAAATTGAGTTAATTCGGGCGTGAACTTAAACCATGAAATTTCATCGGCATATCTAGCAACTTCATATTGCGTAGTAATAGTTTACTGCAGTATGTCAATCCACTGCTGGATGAGGGCCTCCCCAAAATGTCAGTGATCGGGGTTGTTTGCTCATACTTCACCATGCTGGTCCATGCGGGTCAATCTCGTGGGAGGCACAGGTCCGGTTCAGATGTCGCTTGCCACCGATGTTAGCCACCACTGGGAATTGAACTCGGGTCGTATGGTCCACAGGGCAGCAGCAATAACCACTGCGCTACCCCTCTCAAAAATAAGTGTACACGTCCAGGCATATGGTGAGATGTTAACTCCCTCTCCTAGTATACAGGAGGTCGTGGGTTCAATCCTGACGCCTGTCTATTTGGAGTTTGCGTGTTTTCCCTGTGGTCGCGTGTATTTTTCTCTGGGTTCCTCCAGTTTTTCCCTCCATATTTAGAAATGTGCGTTTCGAGTATTTGGCTGCTTTAAATGTCCACGTGATAAGCCACTCGGATGAGTGATAATTTGTGGACAGGTCACTTCAGAAAAAGAACCATATAGCTCAGTGGGCCTTACCTGGTTAAAGAAAAATAGTTAGGTTTATAGTTTGGTTTAGTATGGAGACCTGAAAGTGGTTACTAAAACTGGCCACGTGCAAGCATCATCGTACCGCCAGCAGTAGTGTCCGTCGCGCGGTTAGCGCAAACCACCGCTGCCACCGCCACTCCACCCCAGTAACTGCAATTCGAGAGCGTCACGCTGCTCCATGCCGAGCTGCGCCTTGACCGCGATCCGCCGCGTGTAGTTCTGGCAGCACGGCGAGTGGACGGACGTGGTGGTGGACGATCGCCTGCCCACGTACAAGGACCGGCTCGTGTTCCTGCACTCGGCTGACGGGCACGAATTCTGGAGCGCCCTGCTCGAGAAGGCCTACGCCAAGTGAGTTCCACGCCACCCTCCGTGGGCTCATGTGGCTCTCGGGGAGAGGTCGGAGATGCTCAGCCCAGTCACCACTGAGATCCTGGGTTTGACTTCTGGGTTTCAGCCGCTCCAGCCACGGTGACTAAACTGGGTGGCTGAGCGGAGTGAGTTGGTGATCCCAGCCTGGTCTCCAATTATGGGATTGGACAAACTGTTCACTAAGTATGGGTAAATTATAGGTCTGATAAATTAGTAATCTATATTGATTGACTGCTATCCAATGACAGCAGTGAAAGCGGGAAAGTCTGCACCCGGTCATCACTGACTGCACAGAAAAACACAAATTTTGTGAACGTTCGTTTCTTTGCTGTGTGGTCGATGGCCTGGTGGTCTCTGGTCCTGCAATCAATCGCTGGTGCTTTCACTTTCATATTTTGTGAAGGTCTTGGTGGCGGCGGCTGTGTCGTGCAAAACACACGCGGATTTGATTTAACTTCAAGTGGTCACTGTTTTTGAGGTCGATTTCAAATCCCAGAGGCCTTCTCTGCCCTAATGCCACCGCTGCCACCGCTGCCACCACCCAGGCTGCATGGCTCGTACGAGGCCCTGAAGGGGGGCAGCACATCAGAGGCGATGGAGGATTTCACGGGCGGCGTGGTGGAGATGTACGACACCAAGGAGGTGCCCGAGAACTTCCCTCTGCTGATGAAGAAGGCGCTGGAGCGGGGATCCATGCTCGGCTGCTCCATCGATGTGAGTTTACGGCCCCAAACGGAATGAATCTTGCCGCCTCTTCATATCTCTCTCGCTCTCATATTCACTGTGTCGCTCGCTCTCGCTCTCTCACACTCCCCTGTCTCACTCTCTCTCGCACTCACCCACTCCCTGTCTTGCTTACCCTCTCGTGCGCTCTCTCTCACACTCACCCACTCCCTGTCCTGCTCACTCTCTCGCACGATCCCTCTCTCTCGTACGCAGCCACTCGCTGTATACATCAAGTGTACAGGCGGTGCAACTGCAGTGAAGACCATGGGCTGGAGGGGCCCATTAGCTGGGCTACAAAGATGCGTGGCATGGGGGGGGGGGGGCAGAAAATTTGCAAGGGACCCCAATTCATTCATTGCACTGGGCCCATGCCAACAACACTGCGCCACTGCCAAACGGCTTCGAGCCACAACATTTACATGAAGTGGATTGAGTTTTAAATAATGTCATGGGAAATCCTGGATGGGGCGGTGCAAGCAGTACGCCTACAATACGTGGGAGGAATTTAAATGCACTTGGCGGTCTGCCCAAATCGAGTTTAGTTAGTTCATCCCAAGAAGCGATCAACCTTCACTGGACACGTATAACATTTTTTAAAACTCTTTCCCCCCCTCACCCCACCCCATGCCCCCCGTTCCATGTGTAAAATTGCATACCAATCATTCCATGCTGCGTCTCCATCATTGTCAAATACCTTTTTAAAAAGGCACGGTATTCCAGCGATGTGCACGCGGTGTAGGTCGGTGTACGTCGGTGCGCACCACGCCCTGCCGCGCCCCGCGTGCTGCGCGCGTTTTCACGCACCACGGCAGCGACGGAGCTGACGGCTCCTCTCGCAAATGATGGCTCGGCGAAGTGGCGGCTTATCACGTGGTATATGTACAGCAGCCAAAGACTCTGAACACGTGATGTTGATTATAAATGTGGAGGGGAAAACCGGAGGACCCGGATACAAATCTAAGCGACAACGAGGAGAGAGACACCGCAAACTCAAAATGTACAGCAGGCGTCGGGGACGGGATCGAGCTCACGACCTCCTGCACACCAGGCGAGGGAGTAAACATCTCGCCACCGCGGCATGGGGGCGAGGGGCGGCAGAGTAGCAGAAACCGCCGGTCGTCTTTTTTCAAACGCATTTTCACGACGCATCGATTGATCTCGGGCGCAGTGTCGATTCAACTTGAGAGAGACGATCGGGGGTGGGCAGGACGCAGCGCTGGGCGTGGATAATGGCTGATGGACGAGACCGGTGAAGGAATGCCAGCGAAAGGAGAGTACGCGATGGGATACATTTTGCGTGCACGAGTGAGACGGATGGAAGCAGCACTGGTCGCGCCCAATCCAGCTTGGCTCCTGAGATCTGACAATACCGCGTGCATTCGCGTCGGAGGTCGACAAATGTTTTTGTTTTACCTTTGTCATCAGGCCCCATGGTGGGAAGTGCAGTCTCCAACTATCATCATTATTATTATCATTATCCGCTCCATCTCTCGACTGGCCTCTCTACGTATGTGCTATGCACAAGGGCCATTCCCTAAAACGTCTCCTATTATATATATTTTTAAGGCCACACACACAGCGTTATTGACGAATGCTTTGAGGCTTTTGTTTCACATTGCATGAAAGTACAACGTTGGGGTTCACTCACCGCCGTGCGGAAGAGATAGAGGCTGAGATTAAGTGGCAGGCAGGGCTGGTCAACGAAATTCGCCTGTCGGCTCTCGAAGAGCAACTTGGGTGTGTCTGCATCGACGATTCGCGCCACGACTCATTTGAACGGCAGGTCTTTGTGTGTGGTGGGGTAAAGTTGTGGGTGTTCCCTTCCCACCCGCTCCAAGACGTCTGGCCAGCATGGAAGAGTAGGCCAAGTATCTCCTAGAGCTCCCTTTTAGGACGAGGCCCTTCTGTCAGCAGTGGCGTGAGCTCGACATTGCAGGACTGCACCCTTTACCCTGTACAGTGCTGTCCTGTACAGCCCTTTTGTCAATCCACTGCTGGATGAGGGCCTCTCGTGGGTGCCGCTTGACCATACTTCACCACCGCTGACCAGTGCGGGTTGGGGTGAAGGTGGCGTATGAGCGCGTCACGACAATTGACTCGGCAGCACTGCGGCTCTGCTGCCCCACAAAAACCTAGAGACCCGGCGGGGCAGCCTTAGCACAACCTGCTTGTTCCGCCAGTCGCTAACCCCATCCGAGCAGTACCCAGGCCTCAAACCTGCTTGGCTTGGCGAGATCCGACCGAGATGGAGCACGTGCCTGCCCGTGTGCCCTGGGGGGGGGGGGGGGGGGGGGGGTTTATGGTCACATGCGTCGTCGATAGCTCGCCGAGCCGTGGTGAGTTGATGCGAGAAAATGTACGCCCACCCCGCCGACCCCACGGGGAGATAGGTTTACTATCTCCACACTCGTGTGCACCGCGCCTGGCACGTCGAAGAGACGGAGAGCCGGCGCTCTCTGTCTCTTCGCTAAATTCAACGGCGACGGCCGATGGGACTCGCACGTGCGTTTCGGGCCGGAGTGGTCGTGCAAGAGGGCGGCCGTGGTCACCTGTCCATGTGGGCCACTGCCGTACGAATATCGGCCCTTGTTGGGCCCTCCCTGTAGGACTGGTAAGCGACTCTCCCCGTGCGTCAAGGTTCTGGACACCTCACGCTGCCGCCGCCACCACGTCCTGATTTGTTATGTTTTTTCGCCATGGTGGACAGCCATGAGAAGCGGCGTAGCAAATTTCATCGTTGTACCATACTTCTGCGGTTCCGCGTCTGTGCTCCCCCGCCGCCACCGACCGTCGCTGAGCAGCACGTTGAAGAAGTGAGTGGTCAAATAGCCCTCGGTGACCTGCGTAGGGCATGGGGGAGGTATGGTTGCCACCTGTCCTGGTTTTTCCAGAACTTTCCTCTTGTTGAGGTGTAGCGGCTGTCCTGGAAAATCTGTCGGTCTTCCTGGCGGGGGGTTGGGACACATTGAAAGTCCCGTTTTTTTATCGTCAACGATAATTATAATAATGATATTAATTGGGTCTTTCGGTAAAGCCACGTAGATAGAAAATTATAATAAAAAATAATCAAATATCTCCCGCTATATTTTTTCACCCGATATCGATTACCTGTGTTGCGATGGAATGTCGTGATATTTTATTATTTTTTTCATTATTTTTCGATCTACGTGGCTTTACCGAAAGACGCAAAGAATATGAGTTCCTGCAGTCACGAAAGCTTTAAGTCATGATATAACAATGATGATAAACCGCTCAAGGCAAAGCACGTAACTTTACGTCTCTACGAGTTATGCCAGGCGTTCGTTTCCCTGCCCATAACGTGCCGGATTTTACATTGTACCTCCCGAGGTGGCAACCCGAGCTAGCACTTGCGCCCATCACAAAATGAGGTTACGCGTGAGCAGTGAAGGGAGGCGGTGGTAAGGAAGGGCTCTAAGCAGGAGGAACAAGAATGCAGCGCTAAATTGCTTGGGTGCGGCACAGTATCACACCCTGTGAGCCCTCCCGGCAGTTTTCTAAAAATACCGAAGGAGCAGCAGAAACATGACATTTCAATTATGGACGAAAGTTGATGTAAAATAATATTCTGGGTCTGCTTGTGGTTAATGACTAATGTGGGACCTAATCAATACTTGTGCGTGCGTGTGTGGCTCTGTGGTGCTATCCACCCACCCTCTCGTGTGCCATTCCGGCCTTCATCGCTGCTAGCAAACAGCACTTGCCCCAACAGTACGTTCAAGGCTTCACGGGGGATAATTGTTTTCGGTGTGAGGAGCGGTGGCGCAGCGGTTAGCGTACCGCGCTACGAAATCGGCGACCCAGGTCGATTAACGCTTACGGCCAATACCAACGACGATGACCTGAAGCAGTCCTGGGTAGTACTACATATGTAGCTACGGGCCCTGCACTTTCAAGGCCCCGTGCTAAATGCTTTCAAGCTATCAATTCCGGTTCAATGAATCTGCACTTGCTCTATTACTATGGTACTATACTGCCTTCAACTTGTATGAACGACTTGGTGTTTAAGGTTAGCGATTTGTCGTATTATCAAGCTGTATAGCAAATGAAAAAATACCTGTGCTTTTTTTAAGGCCCCTTTATAACAAATGCTACAGGCCCCGTACTAGCTTAATCCGGCACTGGTCCTGGACCTCCCCTAGGTCGACTCAGCCTCAAATGAGCACGTGGTGCGGTGTGTAGACATCAGCACTGGGGAGACGAAGGCGGCCGGGCGTGGTGTTGGCCACCCCCACCCCCTTGTGTGTCGTTCCGGCTCCTTCATGGGTGCTCGCGACCACCACTTACCCCAAGAGCCTGGTCAGGCTGCACGGGGGATCTTTGTCCGTGTCGTGCGAGGCGCGTGCACCACGGGATGGACCGCGTGCGTGTAATCATCCTCGGCGGATGGTAGAGTGACTCTTACCCCAAAAACCAGACCCTCTGGTGGAACTCGTCCCGCCGGTCCCGCGATGTGTCCACGTGTCCTCCCGCCTTTCCCTCGGGGGGTGAAATCGCATGACAGTGGGCGTTGAGTGGCATCCGAGCGAATGCATTTAAGGAGGCAAATTAACTCGATTTGCTTTAATTGAGGCCATTGTCTCGTTTGTTGGGCCCACTGTGTGTTACGTTTTCCCTATCTCGCGGCAGTGTTGATGACGAAAAGCGATTCAATCGATCAGTCTGTATTTTACGTGCCAATATCGCCCGCGGTAAAGTCGACAGCGGAGCGCATGACAACAAGGAATGAGAAAAAGAAACCCGTCACGACCTCGGCGGCGAACACATTCGCTGTTTGTTGTCTGTGCGGGTTCTCCACAACCCTAACAGAGTCCCGCGATGTTGTAGAATTCTATTACAGGTGCCCCTCGATTCTCTGCGGGTTCGGTTTGTTGAGATTTCACGCCGTATATTGCGTCTCGCCTATTTCTACCCAAAATTCGCTGTATGCGGTTTGAATTCACTCTACATGCGGCTATACGGTCGGACGCGGGGGAACATTGTGTGTGCTGTGTGTACCGTGTGTACTGTGCTGTGTATGTGTGTACTGTGTGTACTGCGCTGTGTTTGTACTGTGTGTGTGTGCTGTGTGTACTGTGTGTACTGCGCTGTGTATGTGTGTACTGTGTGTGTGTGCTGTGTGTACTGTGTGTACTGCGCTGTGTGTGTACCGTGTGTACTGTGTGTACTGCGCTGTGTGTGTGCTGTGTGTACTGCACTGCGTATGTGTGTACTGTGTGCACTGCGCTGTGTGTGTGTGTACCGTGTGTACTGTGTGTACTGCGCTGTGTGTGTGTGCTGTGTGTACCGTGTGTACTGCGCTGTGTGTGTGTGCTGTGTGTACCGTGTGTACTGTATGCGCTACTCGGCAGGCAGCTGCCTCTACGTGCGATTTCGCTTTGTCCGCCCCTTTTTTTGTGCGGAACGCATCTACTACTCGCCGCATGAAGTGAGGGGAAACTTGAATATTTGAACATGACCGACGTGCAATTCACGTGCGTGTCTATGCACATATATACGTGTGCCCTGATGTCTAAAGTGTCCGTGAGCACGTGGACTTATGGTCGGAGTGTCTGTTTAAACGCGTGCACGTGCTTGCACAGTCGAAACCCCTCTTAACGACGGCAAATCGGTTCCACGAAAACGGCCGCTAAGTGATTTTGGTCGTTAAGCGAGTATAGGAAATGAACGTTAATGCTTGAAAGTTACGCAGTTTTTCGCCCAAAAAACGTGGCCACCTCCGTGACCTTGCATCGAGATTGCCCACGGGCGCTCGCTGTCCGGCGTGTGTACCGTGCACAATGCTCGCGTCCTGTGCTCAGAGCTCGGCATCCACGCACACTCGCCGCTGATCTCGCCGCAGACCATCGTAACCCCTTAACCCCCTCTATCCTGTATCTCCCCCCCCCCCCCGGCTGCACGTGCCGCAGGTAACGAGCAGCGCCGAGTCCGAGGCTCGAACCACCACGGGCCTGGTGAAGGGCCACGCCTACTCCATCACCGGCTTCGACGAGGTGAGAGTCCATCGCCACCTCGCCCTGCCGCCCCTCTTGCGGCCGTCTTTCTGTCTAGGGTGCCGCGGTGGCGAGATGTTGACTCCACCGCCCAGTATACAGGAGGTTGTATGTTCGATTCCGATCCTGATGATGCCGGAAAACGTGGAGTTTGCATGTCCTTACTCCCCGTGGTCGTGTGGATTTTTCTCCGGGTCCTCTGCTTTTTTCCTCTACATATAAAATCAACGTTTTTTTAGTATTTGGCTGCTGTAAATTTCCACGCAGTAAGCTGCGAGCTATCGTTTGTGGCCAGGTCACTTCTGAAAAAGAGCTATATTGGTAGAATAACGTAGTGGATTCGCGCGACCCGAGTTCACTTCCCAGACGGGGCTCGCAAAATGCCGGTTCCCCTGGCAATGATCCACTTTGCCCCATTATCCTTCCCGTGATCAATAAGATCAATACCAATTTGTCGGAAGTCGGCATTAATATTAATTAGCTGTGATAACCTTTACCCAAAACACCCTCACCAGCAACATCCTGATCGAGTCTCAAGACTGTTTTTTGGGGGGGCGGGGGAGTGGGGGGTGGGGAAGTGGGGGGCGGGAGAGTGGGGGGCGGGAGAGTGGGGGGCGGGAGAGTGGGGGGCGGGAGAGTGGGGGGCGGGGGAGTGAGTCATGAATTCTGGTGCTTCAACAATTCCACTTGAGTGTTTCAATTGGTATGAGGGAGGAGACAATCGCTCGCTTGGGGGGTTATGCCAGGAGGGACCCCGAGCAAGGGGGCCCCGATGACAACATCTTACGGACGTCGATCACCCATCCAAGCGCTGTTCAGGCTCCAAGATGCTTGGCTTTTGCGAGACCTGCCGAGAACCGACGCGGTGCTATGGACACTCACCTTTGCCGTGTCCGCCACCAGGTGGAGGTCAGAGGTCACAAGATCCAGCTGGTGCGGGTTCGCAACCCGTGGGGCCAGGTGGAGTGGAACGGCGCTTGGAGCGATGGGTGAGTTGCACCTGTAACTGACTTTCCCAAAGGGAAAGATAAAGGTACAGCCCTGCAATTTCTTGTTTACGCCCCCCGCTGGCAGATGGGCGTCCGCAAGAGGGAGCTCTAGAGAGAGCCACTGTAGAAGGTGTTTTGGCCTACTCACATGCTGGACAGTCGTATTGAAAGAGGTGGCAGTACCCACACTTGTCCCCATCGCATGTACCCTGCTAATTGAGTAACTATGGTGAACCCAGCCAGCCGAGTTCGATTCTCGCTTGCGGTGAACACCAGTGATGATTATCTGAACCGGTCCTGGGGCTCCCCTAGGTCGACTCGGCCTCAAATCATTACCTGGTGCATTGTGTGAACATCGCCATTGGATAGACAAAGGTGGCTGGGCGTAGTTCTGGCCACCCACCTACTCGTGTGCCGTGCCGGCCTTCATAGGCGCTGCTCACTAACAGCACTTTCCCCAAAGGTCTATTAAGGCTATACAGGGGATCTTTGTCTTGGATAGGCTTGCCACCTGTCCGAGTTTAACTGGCATCTGTCTTCGGGTGGCAGGAATCTATTCGTGCTGACATTGGGTGCCGGCACGGTGGTTGAACTTTACTCCCATTGTGGACTGCACGTTTTTTGATAACGTAAGCCGACTGGCGCACATCACAAATCCGGGTTTGGTTAGCGACCCGGGTTTGAGTTGACGCGTGTGCGCCTCCCCAACCACCTGGAGTCACAGCGGCGTGCCCATTCCTCCGCTGCCCCCCTCTCGCCAGGGGCCGCGAGTGGCAGCAGGTCTCCGCCAACGAGAGGAAGCGACTGCAGCACCAGCAGAAGGACGACGGGGAGTTCTGGTGGGTGGAGCCGTGCACAACCACGCGGGAAGAGAAACTAAAACACGCAGAGCACTCGGAGCACAATTTGGCCACATCCCGATGTGGCGCGGACAGCTCCGTTTGGTCAATCCACTACTGGATGATGATGATGATGGCTTCCACACGCCACCTGAGTCACGGGTGGTTATCGGATCATACTTCATAAAATGTTTTAGGTGAAGGGATTTTGAGGCAGTCAAGTGACTATACTTGCCACCATGGGTGCCATGGTGGCGAGATGTTAACTAGCTGGCATGGTATACAGGAGGTCGTGGGTTCGATCCCGACCCTGACTGCCTGCTGTATATTTGGTGTTTGCATGTTCTTCTTGTGGTCGCGTGGATTTTCACGCGATGATAAACCATTTCGTTGAGCTATTATTTGTGACCAGGTCCCTTCTGAAAAAGTGCTATATCGCTCAGCGGGCCTTACCTGGTACAATAAAAATTGCTTAGTGAGGAATACTTCAGAACCCACTCTAACAACAATTGGCTGAAAGCCAGATTCGAAGCCAGCTTCTTCAACGGTGCCGGTTCGGCGTTTCCACCTGCCGTACTTATTGAACTTCTTCGCTCGCACCGTACGTAGCCAGCCATGCTAACTGCCTGACGGTACCGCACACAGCCTCCCATACGGACAAAACGAACCTCGATTCGTAGCGAAATAAAACGATCCCCGGACCCACAGAGGGGGGGAAACAACCCCTCCGACCGCGGCAAACCTTGTCTACGCACGTACGTTGAACTTCTTACGCACCGTACGTAGCCAACCGTGCTAATCGGAGGTGCGGGGCCGGTGGGGGAAGAACAACAAACTAAACACAACAACAAGCAGTTGAGTTTGTCGTCCTTCCCCCCCGCGCGTCGCCGTTGCCACAGGATGTCCTACAGGGACTTCATCGCGAACTTCCACAAGGTGGAGGTGTGCAACCTCACCCCGGACGCGCTGGACGACGACACGCCGGGCAACTGGACCGTGTCCACGCACGAGGGCCGCTGGCTCAACGGCTGCACGGCCGGAGGCTGCCGCAACTTCCCCGGTACCGTCGGTGGTGGCGGCGGTGGCGGCGGCGGTGGCGGCGGCGGCGGCGGCGGCGGTGGCGGCGGTGGTGGCGGCGGTGGTGGCGGTGGTTGTGTTGGTCACTTTATGGAGACCGCCGAGGGCAGTGCACCGCGTTGAAACGGCCCTGCCGGGCCTCGCTCGTTCGGCCGTTCATCATCGTCGTAGTTCATCAGCCACGTGGTCAGCCCACCACCAGCGTGAAAGCCTCGCCAAGCTGCGGTGATCTCTCTCTCTCTCTCGCGAGCGAGTGGGCGAGCCCCGCGGTGGAATTTTTCGGACGTAGCTCGAGCAAGGGCGTAGACAAGAATATCCGATTCAGTCAAGCCCGAGAGCTTCCGAGATCAGAATCCGATTTATTGATTCATCCTGGAGAAATCTGATGAGTAAATGAAGCTCTTTTTTCACAGATGTCCAGTAGGGGCAGGTCATAAAGTTGCAACAACAAACAATAAAACAACGATAGGAGTGCAAAGTAGAGGAAAGGTAAGCCTGCCCTGTACCTCTCCTCCCGTGATCATAACAAGCGGACAGGTCAGCTAAATAAACCAAACCAAACAATTTTTTATATTACCAGGTAAAGCCCACCGAGCTACGAGTTCTATTATTTTTCAGACCTTCCAAACGACCTCTCGGACTGCACATCTCGGTGTGCCAACCGTCGCGGCACCACGCACGACACCTTTTTACTCGCCTGTCACCCCCTCGCCTCTTTAACCCTTCCTCTCCCCCCCCCCCCAAACACGTGGCGCCAAAGAGACGTTCTGGACGAATCCGCAGTTCCGTCTGAAGCTGGAGGAGGAGGACGACGACCCCGACGCGAAGGGGCAGAAGGGCTGCTCCTTCATTGTGTCGGTGCTGCAGAAGAACCGCCGGCACCAGCGCAAGCTCGGCGCGCAGATCTACACCATCGGCTTCGCCATCTACCAGGTGCGGTACCGCAAACGATCGCCGCTCGCACCGACCTGTCACGACCCGCCGCCGGCCGCCCCCCCGGGGGGGGGGGGGGGGGGGGGGGCCCTTGTGGGGGGAGAGGGGTGGAGGGCAGCCACCGTGGGCTGGCTTTTCGTGGGCCTACGGACACCTCCAGAATGGTCGAGACACGACCAAGAGACACAAAGAGACGCAGGCGACATTTATTTTTTCCTGTCCCTCCCCTGTCCTGTTATTATCTGCGAAAGTTCCGGTTTCCTCTCGTTTCTTCCCACGCGTATGAACCACTCGTCCATCGATTTGGCGAAATATCCCAATGTAGGACGACAGAGCTTGAGCAGCAGGTGGTTGGCACCGGTTCGTGCTGCCTTTGCTCTTCGTCTGTGGTGTCCCACGCCTCCGTGCGAAATTGGCGCGCGTTGCAAAGTGTACGGCGTTTTGAGACGCAGTTTGTCATGAGCGACGCTATGTGTGTATGTATCTCTCTCTCTAGAAAAAAAATATGAATGAGACAACCACCAGTGCTACAGAACTTTAAAGACACGTGCTCATGTATTCCGAATCACTTGACTTTTCTTTCCAGCTGCGGCTGCGCAGTGAGCTCGCTACGGTAGTTTGCAAGTGCTAAGAATATATATTTTTAATTATTATTTTTAATATTGATCGTACATTTAAATTTGCATTGGCCGCGGATGCCCTGCTAAAGCTGCCAGCGAAGGTGAGTTTCGGGTTGCATGGTGCATGGACCGACCTTCCCTGCATGGTGAACCCTGCATGGTTGCATCAAGCCCGGCCTCTAGTGTTGGGCCGATCGGTGCCAGCCACCCAGAACTCAACGGAGCGAGGGCCCACCAACAAATGCATGAGTACGATGGCAGAGCAAAACAGACGAGTACGTGAGCAACGTAGAAGCGATGTTGGAGGTAGGTGCTGTACATTTCCACGTGATATGCCTCTTTGTTGAGATATCGTTTGTGGGCAGGTCACTTTTGAAAAAGAAGCTAACTCAGTGTGATTTCCCTGGTAAGAAAAAAATGGTTTAGTTTTTTATTTGTGTCTTTTTAAAAAAGTGATTTGTGTACCTTTCTTATACTTTGCACTCCTATCGTGCTTTTGTATTGATTCTAATCAATACAAAAGTAATAATGATTGTTTTTGCATTCTGACCCGCCCCCTACTGGACATCTGTAAAAAAAGAATTTTTACAGTTCATCAACGACCTTCATTTCCATCACGGTCGTAGAACGCAGTGCCCAAAGGCCTAAAACGTCAAGCGGAGCAGCAACATGTAGCAGGTAGAATATCATGGGACCCTTTTTGCCATTGTCAAAGTATGAAAATAAGAATAGGTTTTAAACTCATTCCTGCTGGCAAGAATAAAGCCTATTATTTCATCATCATCAATATCATCATGATCAATATTATCATTATGGTCCATCATCATTATCATCATTATCATCATCATAATTGTCCACCTGTTGCTCTTCCGACGGCCCCCCTTTTCGCTGAGCAGCTGCAGCAGCAGGGCGGCCACCTGCCCAAAGACTTCTTCCTCTACAACGCCTCCAAGGCGCGCAGCAAGCAGTTCATCAACCTGCGCGAGGTGTCGCAGCGCTTCTGCCTGCCGCCCGGCAACTACGTCATCGTGCCCTCCACCTTCGAGCCCAAGCAGGAGGCCGAGTTCGTGGTGCGCCTCTACGCCGAGAAGAAGAACGGGACCAAGTGAGGGGGAGCTCGTCACCGATACCGCACCACCACCGCCCCCCACCTCCATCACTCCACTCCGATGCAGCACGTTTGGCCGCGTGCGGTGCAAAAATAAGCTGCTCACCCCGAGCTATAAATGCTCTGATGCGTGCATCGTTTTTGTTGCTGTTCGCCTTTTGGCGTTCCCTGATCTGACACTGATCGTGAGGCTAGGCCGTAAAGGAGGCTGCTGTCTCTGGCGTAGGCCAATCAGTTTCAAAGACTGCATATATTATTATCAGAGCGTGTTTGTTTGCATGTTCACCACAAAGTACGTGTGCTCAATGCAGACTTGATTCCTTGCAAAGGGTTTATATTTGGTGTTTGAACACCTCGGCACCTGTTTTATTGCCAGGAAAGGGTAAACCCTGTTCTTATTCATTAGACCTCCTTTGCCAGTACCAAAGTATAATAATAGGGGTTTTCCCCTTTTTTATGGCAACAAAACTGAAACCTGTTTACGATAAATCCTGTGTGCATTAACCGCAATACTTGTGGTCAAAATGCAAACAAAAAACACACTCTGATAATAAATGCATTGGCCTTGAAACTGATTGGTCCACACCAGAGACAGCTTGCATTTTGACCACAAGTATTGTGGTTAATGCACACATAATTTATCGTAAAAAGGTTTTAGTTTTGTTGACAGAAAAAAGGGGAAAACCCCTCTTATTATCCTATTCGTATTTTTCATACTTTGATGCTGGGAAAAAAAGGTCTCGTGATGTATACATGGCACCGTTTAAAGCAGGGGTTGGCAACCAAAATAACAAGAAGATAATTCGATGCAAAACTGAAGATTTCAAGAGCCGCAATGCATGCGACGAGTACACGGTACGTCACGTCACGTCATGCAGTCTGTAGAGAGATGCATGCGGCTCCGCAGCCACATGTTACCAACCCTTGTTTTCGAGTTTGGCTACTGCTAATACATTTCCACGTGATTGACAAACCACTTACATTGAGCTATCATTTGTGATGGCCAAGTTTGAATAGTTACATTGTTTTTTCCTTCCCTTGCAGTGAAATGGACAACAGCATATCTGCCGACATACCACCAGAGGTAACTGAGAACGTTTGTTTACTAGTCCACTACAAACCCGGCGAACTGAGTTCGATTCCTAGCCACGGCTAACACCAGTGGCGGGTGATATCTTAACCAGCGCTGGGCATCGCCGGCATGGTGAAGCATGGTCAAACAACTCCCATGTCTGACATGGCTTGAGGAAGCTCTCTTCATCCAGGGGCTGTACCTGAAAGTTAAACCTATGCGTACAAAAATAATTGGTCCACGTAATCAAGTCGACTGTGCAAAAAAGTGCGTGTCCAGACACTGCGCTGTGTTACGTTATCACAAGCGCCCAGTCACAATCCGCTAAGCTTACAATCGCGATCTCATTTCCACCAGCCCGTGGTTCCCAAGCAGCCTGAGACGGAGGAAGACAAGCAGATCAAGAACGCCTTCAAAGTCCTCGCTGGAGATGTGAGTGCCCCCCTGTGCCCCCCACCCGTGCCCTTGCGTGTCCCTCCGTGCCCTCCGTGCCCTCCGTGCCCTCCGTGCCGTGTCTCCACTCGCTGGCACGTACAAAGCGAGTGGAGAGGGAGTGCCCTGGCGCCAATCGCCCAGTCCGTTAGTTCTACCGGACCCCGCATGAGAGCGCCTGGTTCCCTGCCGCTCCTGCTGATCGCCGGAGTACTGGCCACATGTGCCCAGGGGAGGGCGGTGTGGCCGAGGCAGTGTCGCAAAGCGGATCCGGAAATTATACTCGACGAACTGTGGGACTTGAACCATGATCTCATGAGGTTGGAGCAAAAGAAATAAAGAAAAATCCCCAAACAATAAAATGTAATCTTCTTGGTTTTTTCGGTAAAGTCACGTAGAAGGGAAGTAATAAAATAATAAAAATAATAAAACATAATAAAATAATTCTCACGACGTTTCTGCCACAACGCAAGCAGCCGTCTTCAGGTGAAACCAGGTCTGTCGAGGCGACAGCTGTCGCCTCG
>CM025618.2:7797381-7832205 GCA_014621495.2 Entosphenus tridentatus
GAAACGTCGTGAGAATTATTTTATTATGTTTTATTATTTTTATTATTTTATTACTTCCCTTCTACGTGACTTTACCGAAAAAACCAAGAAGATGAATTCCTGCAGTCACGAAAGCTTTAAATCGAAAAATAAAATGTAATTGGCTTCCACGCCCTATTTCACCGCCTCGGTCACCGCTGCAGAGTGGGGCCATCACGACAGGTGGTGGGCGAGTCCCAGAATTCAATTTTGTTCACCCGGGAAAGCCTGTTCCGGTGGCGGTGGAGCTCATGCGCTCACTCTTCTCGAGTGAACACTTCTTTTAATGAGGGATGGCATATTTGGTGACGATCTGTCCAGGTAGTGCTACTCGCCCGTTACATGAGCGTGCGACTTCATCATTCGTCGTCGTAGGACTACCATGTTTCTGGGAGGCTCAACCAGGACACACGCGGTGAACTGGCAGCGTCTCATTCATCGTCGTGCTATCCGACCTGTGGTCCTAATCAGCAGGTATAAGAATTCAAAGCCCAGGAAGAGGTTGGCTGAGCTGTTCATCCCTCTGCAGTCAACAAATTAAGTGCCACTGCGTGGGATTTCAATGAATGTGGATTTTTTTTTCAACACGGCCTGAAGGCTGTAAGTAGAAAACGAGCATCTCTTCTCTTGCCTCGTTTTAAGTGTGAACGAACTGAAGGATCGGGTTCTACGATATGATTTTCAAATGTTTTTCTTCAGGACTTGGAGATCAGCTCCCTCGAGCTTCAGAGAATCCTGAATAAGATCGTCATGAAACGTACGGACGGAATGCCGGCCATTCGCGCACGCACGCACGCACGCTTACTCCCACATCAACGTTTAGTGACTGTCGTGGATGTGTGTGTGTGTGGAGAATGGTGATGCATGATTATTGTGTGACAAAGTGTTAAAGGCTATACGGGGGGGGGGGGGGATCTTTGTCTTTGCGTGTTTGGATGCTGAACAGACCCTTCACTCAAGACAAAGGGCTTCAGCATTGAAACTTGCCGTGGGATCGTGGCACTTCTGGACGTATCCCCACCTCCCTGCGCCTCCCCCACTCTGTCCAGCGATCGTTTGCAAAAGTCAAACGCGTAGGATTTGATCATTGGGTTACGCACTGACGTAATGATCTGGCCAATTTTTTTTTGTTATATATATCAAATCAAACTTGGTCCTTACCTGGGATTTTACATACAGATGTACACCCGTGTTAATCCACTGCTGGATGAAGGACTCCCCACACGGTGCGGGTCATTGGGGCTATTTAACCATACTTCACCATGCTGGCCGACATGTGTTGGTGAAGGTGGTTTACACACAAGTGATAATAATAAAAATAGTAATTTGTTTTTGGCAGACTGTGTGCTCCCTTACGCTGGGGCACCCCAGAGCGGTTTACACGCCACTAGCTGCTGACATTAACTTACTAAGTTGGGGTTACACGTTACACGATCTCATCTAAAACTTGATAAAGGGCACCCCCTGCTGGCAGCTCTCCACCTGCGTGTGACACACGATGTGACCCAGAACCTGGCCTACGAGCGGGCATTGGTTTGCCACTAGTAGAGGGGGGATATGACTGCCACGTGTAGCCCCAACTCAGTAAGTTAACAACATAATAATAGCAATAATACGTGAGGAGTGTGCGCGCAACGCACGCGTTTGTCCCGTCGATGAACTTTAACCCAGCGCGCTGCAGAAAGACGGCAGTGGCAAGCTGGGCTACGAGGAGTTCAAGTACCTGTGGTTTAAGATCAAGAAGTGGGTGGTGAGTTCCGTCTGCTTGCTGCTGCTGCTGCTGCTGCTGCCGCACCTCCGCCACCAGTTCCCCCGTGCACTCACCTGACCCAGCCAAAGTGATCCCATATGGTTGCGGAGCGTTGTATGAAGTCGAATAAATAATGAAATGGGATTCATCTTCTGGGTTCTTTCGGTAAAGTCACGTAGAATGGAAATAATAAAATAATAAAAATACAACATCATTAAATTATTCTCACGACGTTTCGGCCACAACGCAAGCAGCCGTCCTCAGGTGAAGACCAGGTCTGTCGGGGAGACAGCTGTGGCCGAAACGTCGTGAGAATTATTTTATCATGTTTTATTTTTATTATTTTATTATTTTCCATTCTACGTGACTTTACCGAAAGAACCAAGAAGATGAATCCTTGCAGTCACGAAAGCTTTAAATCGAAAAATGAAATGGGATGTTTTTAGTTTGTCGGTAAGGTTCACGCGGGTCGGCTTCCCAGACCGACGTTTACCAAGCGGGGTTTGTTTAAGCAGGGAGAGTCTGCACTGGTTTTCGTCCTGCAGGGTCTTGTCAGCAGTCAAGCTCCTTAAAATACGACTGGGTCACCGGATGTTATTGGTGACCGCACTCCCTCTGAAAGATCGAGTCTGCTTTATTTAACGCAAAAATGCAACATTTTATATTTAAAAAAACATTACGTACTGTTGTGTGGACCATTGTGAATAAACCGCTGATGTTAATAATGTCCTTATTTAGGCGCACTGGTTGTTTATGAATGTAGTTCAGTTTTGTAAACTCACTTCCAGCCTGCTCTCATCTTGCCTTGATATCATTCCGATTCCGGGCCCCCTTTTCTAAAACTGTTGTGCCTTCGACGGACATCTTCGCTTGTTTAGGAATTTTTCTGCGTGTGTGACTTTTGTTTTGCTCATTTGTCTCGAGCCCCACACTCTACAACTCTCCTTCATCAATCGCTAGAAAGCACGTGAATCCATGCACACGTGACCTTGAGGCATATTCCATCCGTTTTGTGGTGGAGCGGTGGTGCAGTGGTTCGATAATTGTGCTATATACCCGGCGACCAGAGTTAAATCCCCAGGCACCCGGTCCTGGGTACGACCACCAGCACCAAAAACCCACACTGACCGGCAGCAGGAAAGACCTCGATAAATAAAGGGTTGCTATGCACCGCTAAGCTCGTGAATTTGATAAGGATCGAGCGACGAACCGGTGCGTCCGTCGTTACGCCTCCAAGTGACGTCTCAATGCGACGCGTCTCTTGTGCCCCGCCGCCCGGCAGGACATCTACAAGGAGTTCGACACCGACCGCTCGGGCACGATGGCCTCGTACGAGATGAGGTCTGCCATCGAGGCTGCAGGTAAAACTCACTGTTGCGTTGGCTGCGGTTGTTTTTGAGGTGGCGGTTATAATGTAAAGGGGTCATCGCGGCTGGGAATGGGGGGGGGGGATTAACCTCTGACCGGAGATTTTCCGTGTCTCTGTGGTTCACCTGGAGTTACGGTAGCCGCAACTGTAGTGAGCGGTATACTGGATGCGGTGTGCCGGGTGTTAACAGAAATGTTTTCTGGGGTCGCCGACCGAGACGGTAAACGTGGCTGAAATGAAGCCCTGCTTCGCGGTTATTATATTTAGACTGGAGAAATCTGATGAGCTATGAAGCTCTTTCACACATGTCCAGTATGACCGGTGAATGCCGTGACGATGATGATGATGACGATGCACGAGAGCTATTTTTTTTATGAACTATTGTCAGCAGTCATTGCTGGCAATAATTTCCGTGATATTTTCTGTCGTTAGAAAGTGTGGTAGCCCAAATTGTGAACAGATCTGTTTGCTGTGCCCCCTGGTGGGAAACTGGGGTTTGCAACTTCCAATGGGATCGCAGATATTTGGTCACGAGACAACCCGAGGTCGTGTGCTCTCTAGACCAATCATAGTTATCGAACATGCCTTATTAACAAACTCTGTTTTCATTGGCTAGACAGCGCTCCACTCGGTCTACTCCACAGCTACAGCTGGTTGCCATAGTAGTCCATAGTAAATGCGTTGCTGGTAATGGGGCCCCACGGTGGCAACATGTTGTTTCCCTCGTCTGGTATGGAGAAGGTCGTGGGTTCGATCCCGATCCTGACGCCAGTATTTGGAGTTTGCATGTTCTCCCTGTGGTCGTGTGGATTTTTCTCCAAGTCCTCCATGCGTTTTAGAGTATTTGGCTGCTATACATTTCCACATCATAATCCACTTCCACTCACCACGAGTGTTAACCAGGGTGGCCTCGGGGCCTGAACCGCGAACTTCTGCAACAAGTGTGGCTGTGTTACCCCCTCCTCTGTTGAATGTGTTCGCTGGTCACGCGATTACTTTGCCCGCCAGGTTTCAAGCTTACCACGATGTTGCACGAGCTCGTCGCCATGAGATACGCGGACGAGAATTTGGAGATCAACTTTGACGGCTACGTGGCCTGCCTCACGCGACTCGAGTCCATGTTCAGTAAGACTCCCGCCACGCTATCGCAGTTCAGCTCTGCGCGAACAATCTGAACGGGCGCACGCACTCACGGACATGTAGACAGTTTTTATTTTTAATCAAGGTTCAGTGCCCACTGAGACTGGGCACAAAGTAGATCGTATAAATAGCAGAAATAATACCGTTGAATGCAGTGCAAAATACAATCTGTATTTTATGTACAATTATGTGTACGGGCCTTTTGGACAAGGGCCTCTGCGCCACCATGCAGGTCATGGGAGTTGTTTGACCAAACTTTCGCTGCAGGGTGGTAGACACTGGAGCATAGTGCAGTAGAACAATGGAATTTGCTGCACTGGTGTCTACTGACAACATAGGTTGGAATTTTATCCGGGCGTTTAAACTTTTTTATCCTGCTCTTTTCTGCTCCATGTCGCACACAAACTTTTGAATACACGAGGCTCTGTGCTTCTTGCCCCAAACGAAACTGACGTGGATTCATTCCATGCAATGCATTCGTCCACCAGCCAATGGGGGCTTCCGGTCACACACAGAAAGATTTCTGTACACAGCAATAATCCCCTGGGTTGGGTTCGACTTTTGTGGGTCTTGTCAGCAGGGGTCCGAGCTTGTGTTTTTTGTTTGGCTTGTTTTAAACAGGAATCTTCGCTGCCTTTGACAAGAAAGGGACGGGCATGATCAACCTGGGCCTGAATGAGGTACAATGATTCGGAGTGTTTGTGTTCATCGTGCCTGGAATTTGTTGAACATTTTGCATTTTTATCTCAAGAGAAAATGTAAATTTCAATGCTTTATACGTGGCAATGAAGTTATTTCTGCGCACATGCGAGAGAGAGGTGGATGCCGGGACACTCGGTGGTTCATAATGGCCATGTCAGCCCCGGAATGATGTGGTGGGTCTGAAAATTTGAACCCGACTGGAATTAATTATTCAAAATTTTTATATATTTATTTGACTCGCAGATAAAGGCTTAGACTAAGAGAGTCCCACAGGCACGTACAGAAACCCACAGATATGCTCAGAGACACGCACAGAGACACATATGTAGTGTCAGCGGAGCGGGAGACAAGGTTTTTTAGGAGGCACTTTCTTTATTAACACCTTCACAGGTTCGCCCTCACGCTCTCCCTCACGCTCTCCCTCACGCTCTCCCTAGTCATCTAGCCTAACCTAAACACAGCCCTGACCCTGTAACACCGATGGCGCCGACCGAGACGGTCAACAACTATCCGGCCGAGCAGTATCTAGCGAAGACGACAGCGACGACGAGACGAGTTCACGCCCCAGAACCGGCAGCCACGAGCTCCCGCTCTCAGCTGCTTTTATGCTACCAGCGCGGCCTGGCTCCGCCCTGGCCACACCTCCCTTCTTGAACCCACTAGCGGGTTCCAGGGGCTTCCAGATGGGGTCTTCCATGACCCTTGCCCCAGTTCCTCTGCCCTGCCAACACACCCGTGTATATGCTCACCGGCGTGTGGACTGCTCGTCCACCGCAGTTGCCGCTGCTGGACAGCAGCCAGCGCTATACCACTACACATACATGGAGCGAAGCTCCTCTTCCCCCCCTTCCTCCGACGATCTAGTGGGGGTGGGGAGAATCATTCACGAGTTCCCCCAGTAACTTCGTCCCATTTCCAGCCCTGCGTATCGGAGCGCTGATCCAGCACCGCTGAGCCTCGCGTTTGAATTCAGGTGTTAACGGGCATTGATTAAAGTGTAGAGTCGATGGCCTCAGCCCAGTCACAAATGAATGTGCAGAAAAACGCATCGTGGAAACGTTGGTTCCGAACTTAAATTTGGCTACATTTCCAGTTCTGAGAATGTAAATCTAATCGGCTTGACTGCCATGCGAAGAACGTTACCCTCGGTGGCTGAAGGAGCGGGTGGGGAAGTGCTGCCCTCTACGGAGGTCACTTAAAAGGGATTTATCTCAGAGGTAGTTCTGTGATATCCGCTTCCACCTGCCATTCTCTAACGTGAGTTGTTGCCCTGCTCTGGATTGTTCATCTAGTGACACGACTGTCACCAATTGCACAATTTAGATGATACAATTGGTGACTCCAAACATGAGCAAAGCAGGCGAGGTTCTTGATGTAAAAACTTGAGAAAGATCAGGATTGACCCACACGTCTGAATCTGAATCGTGAAACTAACCTTAACTTTATTTTTTATTTTTACCAGGTAACGCCCACTGAGCTACTGGATGTAGCTCTTTTTTAGAAGTGAACTGGCCACAAATTATAGCTCAATTTAAGGAGCTTATGTGTAAATTTATAGCAGCTGAATACTCTAAACACACGTTAATTCTAAATGTATAAGGAAAAACCAGAGGACCCAGACAAAAATCCACACAATTATGGGAAGAACGTGCAAACTCCAAATATACAGGTGTCGGGCTCCGGATGGAACCCACGACCTCCTGTATACCAGGCTAGGGTACTAACACCACCACCAAACATTTTGGGTTCCTGACATCACAGGTTTTGCCGTCTAAAGGTGTCCACTTGTATTGCAGGCTTTGTCATTTTACGCCAGTGTGTAATCTATTACAAATCACTCTTCTGCTTTTATTTCCTGGCTTAAAGCATAACTAGATTCTTCGCTAGATTTAATTCCCCTCGACCGTATTCTGGGTCTGTCTTTCGACGATTCACAAATAGATGTTTCGGTTCGTACACGTAATGATGAGGCCAAACATGGGGCATAAGAGACCCTCCCAACCACCAGCATAGCCAAATAAAATTGTCACCTGTTTCATTCCCTGACAAGTTGAACAACAATTCACACAACCAAATGGATTTAATTTTACGTTGCGCTTTGACGAAGGCCCGTTGCCCGAAACGTCACCGATTTTATATATTTTTGTGAGGCCAGTGTTGTTAACACATCAATGAGATCATTTTAGCAATCTCTCGCTTTTCATTGAAAATATAACATTCATCTAAGGACAAATAGTAACCCCAAATTTGTCTTTCCCTCGTCCCTCCCGTGACCTTCTGACCCCTCTCTTCGCACAGTGGCTGCAGCTCACCTTGTACTCGTGAACGTCGCGCGCGAGTGGACGGGGGCGCTCGGCCAGAGCGGCGCTCCCCGTAGCTGCGGCTTCGTCCAACGAGCAAACGACGTCGAGAGCCCAACCACGACTGGCACGCGGGGAGGGGGGATTGGGTGGGGGGGGGGCTTTGCCCACACGCATGTGCGCGCGCGCGTGGCATGGGTAGCTACGATGATGATGATGCTGACGACGCCGCCGCCGCCGACGACGATGATGTTGATGACGTTCAGCTGCTTCTTTATATGCAAACTTAATGGCAGCTTTTGTTGGCTTTTGGTGTCGTGGTCATTATAATAAGAGTGGAAGACTGGGAATTGGTAAAAGTTGTGGGGTGGGGGGGGTGCATGGTGGGGGCGGTGGGGGGTTGTAGTGAGGGGGAAAAAGGAGGGGGGGGGACTGGAAAGAAACGTTTGTCGATCGCTGGAAGACGAGACCGATGGTACGAACATGAAAGGTCCCACGGGTGAACGTTTAAGTCCTCCCGCAGCTCCACGAGGCTGGTGCCTCTGTTGGCTTTACTACGCCCAACGAATGCATCCGCTGTGACAATGCTTGCGCTTTTATCTGTGCACGATTTAGCTGGGGGGGGGGGGGTAAGAGGCGTTTTGGTGGTCCAATCTGGCCCCATGGTTGTTAGCAAAACGACCCGGACAGCCAATTTTCTTCTTGCAGTGCAATTTGTTTTGCCGTTTGAATAATCATGTGCCTTGCTGCTACCTTTGTGTTGGATGGTCACCCATCCTTGCACTAAAACCGTTCAAATGTTAACAGCATGCAGCACTACTTGGGTTGGGCAGTGCACCAAAATCCGTTGTTGTACTGTACTTCAATGCTCTCCGCCTTCGCCAACCCGCACTGACCACCGTGGCAAAATACAGCCATAACCTCCCGCCCTCCACAACCCGCACTGTGTGGGGCTGCCCGCATCCAGCAGTGGATTGCACGTGCTTTCTTGCATGGGCCTGACTCCACAGGGACTGTACCATTTTGCCCTGGGGGGGCGGTGAGAGGAGCTCAAAGCTGGATGACCTGCAACTGAAATTCTCTCCCCTCCAGTTGGTCCAACCCAAGGTCCGTTACTCAGGACAGAGGCCTTGGGAATTCTCAGTAGTTAAGTTTCGTCTGGTGCTACGTTGCAAAAGTGAATCGACGGGTTTGGTCAATGGTGTCACTTAGGAGATTCATATTTTTTGTGGGTGTTTTTTGTTCATGTTAAGGGAATTTTTTTTTGGTTTGGCACCTTGTCAGTATTGTAGGAAATCAAGTTGCCAAACTTTCACTCAGTGGGGGAAAAATAACTGGAGAACTTTCATAATCCATGAATCAGCACTTTCCAATCACTTTCATAAACCATTGTCATTCAGGGCTTAATCTCTCACTCCAGTGTAACACTGCTCAGCTGGCTTGGAGTATGTATTAGCCGCATAAGGCACTAACCTCTAGAATACAAGGCATGCCTAATCCTATATTATTTTACCCTATATCAATCCCTATAATCCTATGAATAGGTTTGGTTTGAGGACAAAATAAGTCAAGATGGATGTGGCAAGCCAAAATTATTCCCGGTAGTGTTTCTTTCCGGACCATTCCGGCAGAGATCGAGCACTGATGGTGCTTTACAGTGGTCATTTCCTCTTGACTGCATCACGAATCAACGCAGAGGAGTTGTGGCTGGTTCATCTATGCAGCATGGTGCAAACCAGTGAGCAGAACCAAAGACTCGGACCGGATCTCCATTCCTCATGGGAATTGAGTTGGGGTTACCAGGTTCAGCTTCTTGACAAGGCATTGTTCAGGACCGTGTTACACACTCTGTTCTTCCTCCTGTTTGGGTTGAAATTAAATAAATGACAGATCCAACTACTGAGTGGACGTCCGTGTTGTTGACAAGAAGACGACACGGGGGGAACGTGTGGCTTGAATCTTTGCTTGGTTTAATTCGTGAGTCACAGAGGTGCTCCCACTAAACAGTTGAAAATAGGAGTTAATGTAACAGAAATAATAACAGATAACCCAAAAGGAATTGTATAAAACACCATTTAACATTTGAAAACAACAGGTCAATATCTAGGTGGACTACAAAAGCCAGCAACCAGGGTTTGGCTCACACTGGACTAATACACTCCCATGACCGACGAGGTGCGAGGAGGCCTTTGCCCAAAGATTGATTAACAAAGGGGCTATAAAATAATTCTAGATTTGAAGCTTTCGTGACTGCAAGGATTCATACTCTTAGTTCTTTCGGTAAAGTCACGTAGGTAAAAAATACTCCAGTATTTCATGACAAAAGTTACAATCATATACTTTGCGAATGCTCAGTATGTAAAATACTACTGCTATGTATGAGATTATTACGTATAAATTTAAACTCCTTTTGTGATTAAGGCACAGACAAGTCCCAATAGCTTCAGCACCAACCAGACCGACCAGAGCAGTGGCGAAAAAATGGATGAGAAATATAAAACGTTTAAATTTTAAGACCCGCACACACACAAATGTCGACACTGCACCAATCTCAGCGCCGTACAATTTGACGCAATCAAAAGTCCCCGCATTGTAAACTGGACAGTTGTGGCAGGTAATTGAAAGAAAATATATCAGAAAAAAAAGTTACAATTAGTGAAAGCAAGTAAAATGAGTGTATTGGTTTTTTTCCCTATTGTTGAAAATGTTAGAGCAACCTCGAGCACAGAGCAGAATATCTCTCCCACTGTGCATCAGCATGAGCTTGCAAGTTTCTCATTCAAACAGCAAGGGCAGGGGGTTTCACAAAATTCCAACGGTTTCCATGATCCACGCTGGTCTGCCGTTCCAAGGTTACCAATATGCCTCCCGGCTCGAATAGGAATTACGGAGGTTTCGAGCGGCACACGCCAGATGATTACAAAAAAAGGCGGTGGGCCGTGAGAGCCAGCGTTTCCAAAAAACCCTGGAGCAAAGGACACATTTTAGTGCGGAAGATTTTGGCATGAACTCACGAGGGGGCCGAGCATCGACTGTAATGCCAGTGCAGGCAAACATCTGGAAGACGAATGTTACGACTTCTCACATTGGCAAAGAAATCAGGCTCGGAGGCAGGCAGGCCTGGTAAACGTTATCCTGGGGAGTGATTGAGAAGTCATTTACTTGGCACAAAGGACAAAGATGCCCCCCCCTTAGACTTAGCAGACTGTTGGGGCAAATGCTGTTAGCGAGCACTTCTATGCACAAGGGGTTGGTGGCCAACACCACGCTCAATGCTGATGTTTACACATCGTGCAAGGTATAGTTTTTGAGGCTGAGTCGACATAGGGGAGGCTCAGGACTGGTAAGATAATTGTCAGATGGTGGGCATGAGCAGGAATGGAACCCGGGTCGCCGGGTTCGTAGCGCAGTGCGCTATCCACTGCACCACCACTCCTCATTTGGAGCATCACACACAGACGCCTAGAGGACTGCATAGCCAGCTGACTAACCTTTGGTACACCATGCCCAGAATGTGGTCCTGGCATGAAGATTTAAGTCGTCTTATAATGTTCTTATCTATAGAATAATCTAGGAGAGATTACTTTTTTTTTATTGCTAAAAATCAGGTTTTTCCCCAAGGAAACTCCAATTGCACTTTTTTTACAGGTCCCTAATGTCCCGTTTCATTACAACTTTGGTTGAAGTAAATCTAATTTTAAATTTACTTGAACAATAATCTCAACTCGCAACCTACCACTGCAAAAGTGTTACAACGACTCAAGAAGGGGCTCCAGGTGGAACCACAGATGGAGTAGGGAAGGCAGCAGCAGCCACGCGGTGAGCCGGCACCAACAATTGCCAAAGCTCTGCGATCCTTTAACTTTTAAAGATGTTCTTGGCCGATTAATTAGTCTTAACATATGGGAGGAAAACGGAGACCCTGAGAAAATCCACACGTGCGAGGATGCAACACGATCCCATACAGCCCTAATAATGAGGGTGGGGAGGTCATTATTAAGTTTGCGCTCACTGCTCGACCAGCTAAAATCAGACTGCAACTCGATCCGATTTTCAGACAATCGCATCGTCCGGGGTAAGAACCCCAACTCCACGTTCTCACGTGAAGCTGGGCTGCTCGGTGGCTTCACACACGCACACAACCGCCATTCGGCACTAAGTAGTGGTGACATCACCACGGCGCTTGTACCAGGCCATCTGCACATTAAGGCCACATGAAGTGTCGAACGGCGGCAGGAGGTCACGGGACAGACCCAGGTGCCATGGGTAGCCCGACTGAGATGACTGAGATGACCGAGATGACTGGCTGATGCACCACCTGTGCCCTTACTGTGCCAACTTGCTGTGGTATAGCCATCTGGCGTTCCGCTTGTTGTTGTGAGCGTCGCTCCTCTGACCTCTGTTGTTGTTGGAGGACGACTGCCTCCAACTGCCCAGTAGCGTCATTCACGAGCCTCCTCCACAGGGGACGATTTTGACACCGCTGGTACCAGTCATCAGCAAGTCCACTCAGCTCCACATCCTCCTGTACCACATCACTCCATCTCTTCTCTACCCCGTGCCGCGCCTGTTTAGCCCCCTCTATCCGGCTAAACAAAAGCCGTTTAGGCATGCGGTGGCCGGGTACGCGGGTGACATGACCCAGCCAACGCAGCCTTGCCTGCCGAAGGAGCTCACGCACACGCACTAAGTGTTGCCACCACCGCTACGAACAACGACATCCTTGTCGCATCTTATCCGGTTTTTGAACGGCCTGGTAGCACCCACCATCGTTTGCCGGCGGGTGCATCTCCTCCGGATGGTGTCGGACAGAAGCTTCCGGAATGGCCCTCTCACCACCACTTCCTGCTGGCGGAAGGGCCTCCCCCCCTCTCTAGTGGGTACATTGGCCTACTCTTCCACACTAGGCAGACGTTTTGGTAAGGGTGGAACATGTGACCCGCCGAAATCGACTGACCGGCAGGTATTGCTGTAACTCTAGCGAGTGCTGCCAGTGGGGTTAGTGCTTGGCATGGCTTTCTGGTCGGGCTTGGCAACACACGGAGGGTGTTTCCTCCGTACTCCAACTTGGGGTAGCGGCTGCCTCTGCACAACGCCAGTGGAATGTAAGGAGGGCCGGGGTCAATCGTGCGAGGTTCTGTGAAGTCAGCCAGACTCGAAGGGAAGGGACCACACCCACCCCTACCTGGGGGGCACAGGGGCAGGGCGAGTGCCGACTTTAGTTGTTGAGCTCCATGCAAGGTGGGGCGTTCAGAGTTTGGGAGGGATACGTGCGAGCTGATGTGTAGTTCTGTACGACGGGAGGCAGAGTTAAGCCTTCTGCTAGAGTGGGAAACAATCAGAAGTGGTGCGGCACTCCAGTAGACTGCACTCCGCGGCCTGGTCGACAAACCACGAAATTACCCTCGGTGCTGCCAAGGCCAGACAAAAATCCATCATTACCAAATTATTAAACCCTGCACTCCAAAACAGCTATTTATCCAGGGAATTCTCACCGAGTCGAAAATTTTTATTCCAGAGGGTTCTGCATTGGGTGCTCCCCACCACATTCCCCAGACGTCAGTACAGTGTTGGAAGAGTAGACCAAATGCCCTCTTGGAGATGGGCTGTCCACAGCTCTCTCTAGCAGAGGCTCCCCCGCCCGCAGTGGTACGAGCGAGCAATTGAAGAGGCTGCACCTTACATCTCTTTTTTTAAAACATCTTCACCTGCAATCTTGATTTGAAGCTTTCGTGACTGCAGGTTCTTTCGGTAAAGTCACGTAGCCAGAAAAATAAAAAAAATAAAAATCCACCTGAGGACGATCGCTTGCGTGGCGATCGAAACGTCGCGATCTATTATTATTTTTCTGCTTGCCTTTACCGAAAGAACCAAAGAGTATCTTCACCTGCAACCTTCACGACGCCCTTCCCAGCGCGAGCGTCGCGTAGCTCACCGCCCCAGGGCCGGTGCCGCTCCCCGCTCAGCCCAGACCCGAGCGCCGTCTCGCCGTTTGTTTAGTAGTCGCTGATGGCACGCACCAGCCCCTTGTGCGAAGGCGGCAATGGCGGCGCGGTTTTGGCTGCCGCGGCTGCCGTGGCTGCCGTGGCTGCCTTGGCTGCCGTGGCTGCCGTGTCTGCCGTGTCTGCCGT
The DNA here is from genome assembly GCA_014621495.2 of Entosphenus tridentatus. Classification (NCBI taxonomy): domain Eukaryota; kingdom Metazoa; phylum Chordata; class Hyperoartia; order Petromyzontiformes; family Petromyzontidae; genus Entosphenus; species Entosphenus tridentatus. The sequence continues at coordinate 7,810,792 of CM025618.2, forward strand.
GTGGCTCTCCTCGCGGGGCTTGCTCGGCGGAGGGATCTTGACGCGGGACGGCTCGACGCCCCAGATTTCGCGCGCGTACTCGGCGATCGTGCGGTCGCTCGAGAACTTGCCGGACGCGGCGATGTTGCGGATGACCTTGATCGTCCACTCGCGGGGGTTCTAAGCGCGGCGGGTGGGGTCAGGAGGGGAGGGGTAAGTGGGCGGCGATGGCATCGTCAGTCATCACTGAATGTTTATCCCGCGCGCCCTCCCCCATGCTGTATATCTCGAGGTAGTCGGGGTAGACTAACCAAGGGGGACCCCCCCCTGGTGGCAGCTGTCACTGTGCGCTACAAAGCGACTGCAGCACCGGCCTGCGATGGGGAAACAGTCTGCCACGTGGGGGACGATGTTGCGACGTGGCTTTTCGCAATTAAGTAACTTTGCTAAATATTCATCAAATATGTTGAGAATTTGGACCGTGACACCAGCACACATGGGCACTCTCTTTCAAATAAAGGAACGGGATCTTTAACGTCCACTGCCAAGTAGATGGCGGGAATTGCAGTATTAACCAGGGGGGCCGCTCTGCTCGAACTGTGTAACTCCGCAACGCACACTCTCGCTCAACGCCCGTCTGCATGACGGTCTGACCCGTTATCATGACGAGCCATTGTCTATCCACTGCTGGATTTAAAAAAACCGATAGCAATAAATTAACAAAACCAACGTGAAGTCGAGTTGGTGAAGTCCGCCGTAAGCTGCTCACCTTGTAGAGCTCGCTGACTTTCTCCTGGCACTTGACGTAATCCTCAAAGTCGGCAAAAACTTTAAACCTGCGAACGTCATTCAAACGTCGACACGTAAATCATCGGAGCAGGCAGGTACAGCGGAACACGTCGTGGCTGCAGGCGACATTGGATTACTGCACGGTAGCGCGGAGTGGAAGGGGGGGGGCATGGCCCGGATAAAACCAAAAGACGGAGATGCAACAAACCGCTTCGCGGAAAGGGGGTGAACACGTACAACGCGTCAATTTATATTGCTCCTCCGAGTGATTGGTTCACTGGGCTGACGTGTTGTTGTCTGCGGTCACGTGGGCGTTCACGTCACTCGGGGGGGGGGGGGGGGACCCGAGTCACTGACCCTTGACGAGTGAGGAGCAGCCAATAATATAAAGGGTGCACTTTCATTTTTTAACAATATTTGCATTTGTTAATCCACAATCCGGATGAATCGAGGGTTGGCTGCAACTTTTGCAAGGTTGTTCCTTAAATGCTCGATAGTTATAATGATTCGTGTCTTTCCTAAAGAGCCACACTCCTTTATACAGGACCCTCTTATACACAATAAGCGACTCACATTACCACATCTCAACACATCATATAAAATGTCACCCACAGTGGCAAAATGTGACTGCACCTGGCGTGAAAGCGGGCATTAGTCTGCTGCCAGTAGGAGGCTATGAATGCTGTCGTGTACAATCCAAATTACAGTAAACTGCGGCGTCATTTTCAAATGTGGCAAATTTGAATTCCGTGACGCTGGCACACGACGGCCTACTCTTTAGCATCGACTGCAATCGAAACGGACGGCGCGCAGTATTTTACGATCAATACCACACCTCACTTTCTATTTTTTATTTTAACAGGTAAGGCCGACTGAGCTATATAGCTCTTTTTCAGAAATTATAGCTTAACGAAGTGGCGGCTTCTAATGTGGAAATGTATAGCAGCCAAATACTCTAAACGCATGAATCAAAATGTGGCGGGAAAAACTGGAGGACTTGGATAAAAGCGACAACAAAGAGGAAGACACCGCAAACCTTAATATACAGGCGGCAGGGACGGGATGTAACTCACGACCTCCTGCACACCAGGCGAGGGAGTTAACACCTCGCCACCACGGCATGGGGGCGAGGGGCGGCAGAATTGCAGAACCGCTGTTCAGTTTTTTTCCAACGCATTTCCACGACGCATTGATATCGGCGCACTATCGATTCAACTTGAGAGAACATGCAAACTCCAGGATCGAACCCACGACCTCCCGCATACCAAGCGAGGTAGTTAACATTTCGCCACCGTGGCACCCCTATTAACCAGGGCGGCCTGCCCGGTTCGAACTACGGACCCTCTGCCGCATTCGACGGATGCGCTCCCGGCGGGCCGCGCCGTCGCGAGTACCTGTCGTGGTGCATGAGCATGTTGACGACGTCCTCGAAGACGTGGGGATGCTTGGGGGAGAAGAAGCCGCTGCTGATCTGGTCGATCGCCTGCTGCAGCTCGGGCAGGCGCTCGTAGTAGTCGCGCGCGTTGTACCTGCGGCACCGGCAACGCGCAGACAAGGACGACCACGACATCACGACGACGCCCACGCCTCAACCGAGACCCCCCCCCCCCACCACGGTGTTGCCTCTTCTCCACCTGTCCCCACCCCACCCCCCCTCTCTTGTTTCGGTCAACTCCCCGATGTGCGCTCGCTGCGGAGGACGTATGTATCTACCGTACGTAGCCGACCGTGCTAATCGGAGGTGCGGGGGAAGGACAATAAACTAAATTACACAAATCACGCTGCACTGCTGTGGAGCAGAGTGAGCCTTGCTAAACAAGTGCTTCTGGACTGACTGGCTCTCACTGGTGAGAACGCTCCACGTAAAAACAACGCAAAAAGCAACACCGTGCACGTGCACTAACTCATCACGCGTTCTGCCACCCTCGGTGGACAACTTGCTGGATGCGGTCACATTTCATCATAATCAGCCAAGTTCAATCCGCTGATGGACGAGATCATCGACCAAGCGAGCGCCTGCACGGACCACATCGAGGCGTGTTCCCAAGCCCATTGCGTTGTCTTGTCGGAAGACGACGACCTCTCCCTCACCCCTTCCTGTCCATCGCCTCCACCTCGTCGACGCGCATGCCGAAGATGAAGAGGTTCTCCTCCCCGGCCTCCTCCGCCATCTCCACGTTGGCGCCGTCCATGGTGCCGATGGTGAGCGCTCCGTTCAGCATGAACTTCATGTTGCCCGTGCCAGACGCCTCCGTGCCGGCCGTGGAGATCTGCTCCGAGAGGTCCGACGCCGGGATCACTGCGGGCGGCGGCGGAACGAGCGAGCGAGCGAGCGCCGTGGTTACGATCGAAACCGAGGAGGACGAGGAATCGCGAGCACGAGTGGGGGCCGACACGGTGGCATGTAGCATAGTATCTGACAAGGCACGATTATTGCAACTCGCTGCTCTACGGGACGTCTATCAAAAAAACATTCCCTTGCTGATCTCGTCAAAGAGCGTAAACAATCACGCGAATTTCGGGCATCCTCGCGGTGGCTTTTGGTTTGCCATAAAACAAAGACGGTCACTGCATCGCGCGCTTTCAGATGCACTTCTGCAGCCGTCTGGAATGCTCTTCCTTCTGATTTCAGGAAGCCATTGGAGCTATCCATTTTAAAATCTATATTGAAAACTATTTTCTTTACAACTGCTTTTTGTGTTTAGTTTGTTGTCCTTCGCCTGTACCTCCGATTAGCACGGTTGGTTACGTATGGTAACGAAAGAGGTTCAACATACGTACTCGTTACTTTTGCAGGAAAAGTCAAAGGCTGAGAATGCCATTCTGATCTGTTCACACTTACAGGATGCCCCCTCCTCTCTGTCTATGCCTTTACTACGACTCTAGTGCATTGCCTGGAATGCGTGTTGAGTAACAGGAGAATATTGACGGAGCATCACTGAACTCAGTGCCTTCAGTTTAACAGGCGTGGCCTGGAAAGAAAAACGTAACTTCTGAATGGCACCCTAATGCACACGCACTTACTATTTTGAGCAGCAGAATGAATAAACCCAGGCCACCAAGGATTAGGATTTAAAACCAAGCAAGAAAAGTCGTGCATACACATGGATTATTGCATAGCACTTTCCAACGTGCGTTTGTCCTCGGAAGAATGTAACCATCAGCACGGAAGCCGATGAGAGGCTTGCCAGGGATGATGTCAGCGCACAATTTATTTGCAAATATATATTTTTCTCTGGTTTGCATCTCCAATGTTTTCGGCAACGCTTTGATCAATACGGCCAGTTTTCAACAGGGCACACGTTCCATTTATACCAAAACCACTCAAAAAGTTTAATCCAAGTTGGATTACTTTTACAGGAGGTCCAGTGCCTCCCCCGGTAGAAGATGAAGCCCAAATCCAGCAAAACAGTTTCACTTAGGATCATGCGGCAGTTTGTAAACAAAGATTCACCCCCAACCCCCGTCCGTAGGATGGGCTGGCACCCAGCTTGTTGCGACACGACCGGGAGGAGATTCTTTTTAAAGGAGAGGGAGACGGCCGACTCTGGGAGCATAGCAAACGATGAGTGGCGAGACAGGCGGGCGGGAGGAGAGGGTGGACGGTTTGTCACGTCCCACCATGGAGAAGCCTCACCCTTCTCGGCGAGAGACACCTTGTAGTTCTCCAGGAATATGACCTTCAGCCTGTCGCCCACAATGGGGTCGTTGTTCACCACTTCGCCGATGGACGTCACCAGCTTGATGATCATCTTGGCCATGTGGTAGCCAGGGGCTGCCTGGACAGGGCAGGGCAATGGGAATGGCAGAGACAAGCGGCATTTCACCAACAAAATCTGAAAATATAACACGACGCTTTGGACTCTCTGCCTCTATGGGTTTTCCAGACCGCAAATATATGGAATGGGTACATCAAAAACTATTTGAAAAATGTTTAAGCATACATTGTGTGACACTTTCCAAGATGCACTTTTTCCCGGAATTATTAGTGCCGCGGAATCCGATGGATAGCTGTCAGGGCAAAGCGCGTTTGCATATTTGGGAAAGAAAACTCCAAATGAGAGACATCTTGCGATCGTTATGAACTACTCTTCTCCTAAGCCGTTACCTTTCCCCCAATCAGGATGGTGCGGGCCACAAATCGCTTCGTTGGGTTTCTCTTGATGCCTGTTAGGGGAGGAGCCAAAAAAAAACACATTTCAAAACAATGGGTGGGTAGTTGAGTAGGTGGACAGGTGAACAGGTGAGCAGGTGAACAGGTGAGCAGGTGGGCAGGTTAGTAGGTAGGCAGGTGGACAGGTGAAAAGGTGAGCAGGTGGACAGGTGGGCAGGTGAGGAGGTGGACAGGAGTGTGGGTGGCTTTGCAGGCTGGTTGATGTCTCATGACCGTACAGCGTGACGACGCGCGAACGAGCGGGTTGCGTGCGGTTGAGGCGACGGTGTCTCACGGTTGTAGAGCGTGATGATGTGAAGGCAGTTGAGCAGCTGGCGCTTGTACTCGTGGATTCGCTTGACGTGGACGTCAAACATCGAGTCGGGGTTCACTGGCACGCCGTACTGCTTCTCGAGCAACGCGGAGAACTTCAGCTTGTTCTCCTGTGCCGTCGCCACCACGGGGACAAAGATTTGCAACAATCCGGACACGAAGAGCAAGAGAACTGTAGACATTCGATTGAAGTCTGGGGGGGAGGGGGGACCCGGAAGGCGGCTGCTGTGAAGCCCTCTAAATTACACAAAGTTGTCGATGGCAACCAAGGCTGGGGTTGACATCGGCGGAGAATTACAGAGGAAGTTCCGTGGGGCAGACGCATGAGACGAGCGCGTGTAATTTCGAACAAAACAATGGAACAAAATTGTCGTTATTTAAAATAAAAAATGTTGCAATTGTTAAAAAAAATATATGATCAGGATAAATTCGCAGTTGTCAAATCATAGGTGCAAGTCACAATTGCAAACAATGTTGTAAATACCAATTTATTTTGTTTTATCCCCCCCAACCCCCAGAAGTAAAAAATAAACCACAATTAGTCAACGGCATTTCTTGTGTGGTGGGGTAAAGTGTGGATACCGCCACGTATTCCAAAACCTCCAGCTGGCATGGAACAAATTTGCCAAAACCCCCCTCATTGAGGGGGGACTCTCCAGAGCTCCCGCTTGTGCCTTCCCTTCCACCAGCGGGTGGCACGAGCAAGCAATTGCAGGGATGCACCTGCATCTTTCTTTATATACCGTACGTCCATCAGCCAATGTATTCCAGGAGCATTTCTTTCCACGTAAGCATGTACGTTGAACTTCTTTCACAAACGTACGTAACCAACCGTGCTCATCGGAGATGCCGAAAAAACTCCCCCAGGAGTTCGGGGTTCAACTTTCGCAATTCGCAGGGCTGCACCTGTACCTCTGCCCTCGTTATTTATCGTCGTCCGCCTCCGCACCTGCTTCACTTTGGCCACGTCCCGGATGAAGGCATCGTCGTCCACCAGGTCGCCGAGCTTCGCCAGCTGCGACAGCTCGTTGACGTACTCGTCTCCGATGCGCTGCGCGGAACAGCGGGCGACACCGAGCGTCAACTCAACCCTCCCCCCACCTCACCCGGCACGCACGCAACGGTCACGCGGAGCTGCTGCTCACGCTACCGTAGGTGGCAGCAGCAGCAGCAGCAGGAAGAGCAGCCACCGTAGCAGCAATAGCCTAACAAAAGCAGTAGCCATAGTAGCAGCAGTAGCCAGAGCAGCAGCAACACGAGCAGCAGCAGCAGCAGTAGCAGCAAGAGTAGTAGCTGTAGTAGATAAAGAAACACAAGCAGCAGACATAGTAACAGCAGTAGCCATAGCAGCAGCAACACGACCAGCAGCAGCAGCAGGAGCAGTGGCCCTAGCATCAGCAGCAGCAAGAGCAGTAGGCACAGCAGCAAAAGCAACAAAGCCGTAACAGCAAGAGCAGAGGGATTGGCAGCAGCAAGAGTTGTAACAGCAACGACAACAGAAGCAGTTGCAGCAACAGTAGCAGCAACGGTAGCAGCAGGAGTCAAAGCAGCAGCACCAACAGCTGTTGCTGCCCTACCCCCAAACCCTACTTTAACCCTATCCCTTAAACCCCAAGCCGCCCACCCTTATATCCCGTAACCCTAATCCTACCCCGACCCCATGGCAGGCTTGCCGCCTGGGCCCCTTCTGGTTGTTGGAGTGCCTCTCCCCGTTGCCGTGGTGCCCGTCACCTCGGCGATGACGTCGGCGAGCCCCGGGTTGCAGAGCAGGAGCCAGCGGCGCGGGGTGATGCCGTTCGTCTTGTTTTGGAATTTCTTCGGATCAATCTCCCAGAAGTCACGAAAGCTGCCAGAGGGACAGGGGGGAGCAGAGAGAAAGTGAGCGAGCGAGTGATAAAGGAAGATGAGGGGGTTGCAGCCACGAGAACGAACATGGTTACTAGGGCAATCGTTACCAAGTGGCCTTGATGATGTCGGAGTGGATGCGCGCGACGCCGTTGACAGCGTGCGAGCCCACGATGCACAGGTGCGCCATGTTCACGCGCTTGGTGCCTTCTTCCTCGATCAGGGACATGCGGCGCATGCGGTCCAAGTCCCCCGGAAAGAGTGCCTCGATTTTCTATTCCGCCACCAATGGCAAAGACAAAGATCCCCACGCGTAGCCTTAACAGACTGTTGGGTCAAGTGCTGTTAGAGAGAACCTATGAAGGCCAGCACGGCACACGCGGGGGGTAGGTGGCCAGCACTACACCCGGCCGCCTTTGTTTCCCTTGTGATAATGTTTACACACTGTACCAGGTACTAATTTTGAGGATGAGTCAACCTAGGGGAGGCCCAGGACTGGTTCAGATATAATCGTCACTGGTGATGGCCGTCAACAGGAATCAAACTCATGTTGCCGGGTTCCGCCACCATAGCAACCCTCCCCCCTTTCCTGCCAAACACCACCCTGGTCAGCCTAACGAGAAATAAAAAAATCAAATGGGGATTTTTTTTTTGTGAAAACGGAGACCCGTCCGTCACCATTGGCCTCAATTCAAATGTGTTTCTCTACCCCTCAAAATAGCGCGTAAAAAAAACTCCCCAACCAACGAAACCATCGGCCGGTGTGTCTCTCACACCCCCGCGAACTGCCGTCGCGCATCGGTGACGTTGAGAGAGGGCACGAAGAGAGCACGGGAGAGCACGAGAGAGCACGGGAGAGAGCGAACAGACCGGTCGCGACTCACGGTGAGGTGGCGCATGTTGATCTCGTAGACGATCTCCAGGTGGCGTGGCAGCAGATTGCCCAGCAGATGCACGGGCCAGCGCTCCAGAGCCTCGGGCAGCACCGTGTGGTTCGTGTAGGCGCACGTGCGCACCACGATGTCCCACGCCTGCCGGGCCGCACCGGTGAAGGGGGGCGGAGAGCGAGTCGGGGGGGGCGGTGCGGGAGGATGGGGGGGGTTACCAAACAAGCACGATTATGTTTAACGCGATCGTGTTCACAAGCTGCCGCTTGGTTATAATAATAAACAGCGATTTTTATAGGTGGGCTTTTACGACCAATGTCATTATTCATTACTGGTTTCTTGTGCGTTACATCGTGTAGGTATAATATAGTAGAGCCTAAAAAGCTTACTGTGCCATTCCTGCTGAAATAAATTAGTTCTATCTATAATTTTTTTATACTATAACCCCCACCACCCGAAGAGGCAATCCAATCAAGTTGTCACGTCGTTGGCAAAAATGTCAATTGATTGTTGAAAAGAATAAAAATGGTGGGGTTTTTTGTTATTAAAAACTGGCATTTAATCTAGACGATCTATCCCATAAGAATTAAGGATCCCAATAAACAGCGGGTTCACATGCGTACACCAGTGGCCCAGGTGTGCCGGGCAATGGTGCAGGAAGCATGAGATTGCGTTTAAATATTGTCCAATCAGCTTTACAAGATGCCTTGAGAATAAAAAAATCTCCGTGTCGACACTTTCGTAAAGCAAGCGTTGTGAACATCTCTAGTTCTGCTCGGAGATGGACACGGGGTTTCCTGTCATCGGCCGTTGTCAATTCAAGGTGTTGGTCATCACATTCAAGCGAATTCACGATGAAGGGATCACCAACTTCGTCTAGCTCGTGGCAGCCATACATCCCGCACGTCAACACAAATGAGCGGCACGGCCAGAATAGCATAACTGCTTGCACACTACCACTACTACCACTTCCCTCCATCACGGCCACTGCCACCACCAACACCTCCAAGAGACGGGCCATGCCCCCAGTTGTCCACTGCCTCACACCACAAGGCAGGCCCCGCTCACTCGGTGTCCACCATCATGCACGGAGGGAGAGATGTTCTCACCCGGTCCCATTCCAGCTTCTCCAAATCCACCAGGATCCTCATGAGCTCGGGGATGGCCAGCGCCGGGTGAGTGTCATTCAGCTGGATCGCCACCTGCTCATCAGGAGCAGTGATAGCAGCAGCAGCAGTGGACACGCGCGCGCTGTCAAGCCTGGTGACCCGGGGCAGCCTGCACCGTCACCGCACGAGGGGCAGCTCCACGACTCGATTTCAGAAGCGCACCTTAAGACACTTTGAAGGCGTGGATACTCGTGCGTTCGATCATGAAGTGCCATCTTAGTTTGGCATAGTAGAATGGGGGAAGCTAAGTGGGGCGCACAAACATCGATGTCTTGATGTCTGTGCGCCCCACTTTCACCAACCTGCACTGACCAGCATCGTGAAGTTTGGTCAAATAACCACAATGAGCCGCACGGCGTGGGAGAGGCCCTCGTGACAAGAGCATGTACGATTAAGACTCCTCTGAAACTCTGAGACTGTGTAATTTGTGGAAGTGCCCGATTGGCGAATACACCATAACACTGATCAGATTGCTAGAAATCACAACGCCGGAGACAGGTACTAAACACATTTAAACTGACACCTCTGGTTGACGACCACACTACACGTCGTTTACCAAGAAGAGAGACACTTGGTGGAACGTTGAAACAAGCGGCCGAGCAAGTGGGTGGGCGGGTGGGTGAGGGAGCGAGCGGGCGAGCAAGCAAGCAGGTGGGTGAGTGAGTGAGCAAGTGAATGGCAGGTGGGTGAGCGCCGAGCGAGTCAGCGGGCGGGCGGCTTAGCGAGTAGGTGGGTTAGCGGGTGAGCGGGTGGGCGAGCGGGTGGGTGAGCGGGTGAATGAGCGAGCGGTCGAGCGGGTGAGCGAACCGACGAGAGCGGCCACCTTCTCGGGGAACGAGTCGAAGCACGTGCGCACGGGCTCGCGGCAGCCGAACTTGGACGACTTGAAGCGCCGCACGATGTCCTGCAGCGTCGCCGCCACCACGAAGTACTCCTGCTTCAGCCGCAACTCCTTGCCCTCGAAGAACTGCGCGCAGGGTTCAAGGGTCGATCCGCTCCATCACTCGTCCGCTCGATCGTGCACACACTCGTCCGTTCGCTCACTCGTTCAATCGTCCATTAATTATTGTTGCTCGTTCATTCATTTATTTGTTAACAGATTCAATTTGGCTCTCACTCATTCATACAAATCTTTCAGCAGTTTATTGACCCCTTTACTCATGGACTCACTCATTCCCGAGCTAACTCTTTCACTACTTCACTCACTCATGCACCGATTCTCTCACTAGTTACATAGCCAATTCTTTCACGAGTACACTCGCCCATACACATACTCATTCACTCAATCATTGACTTGCTAATGCACTCACTCGTGGTTATTTTTCTTTCAGCAGAATATTCCATTTTCTCGTGTGCGCCAGGCAATATAGACCTTCGAACCGGATGCACGGTGCTCATCGGGCAGGACTGGCAAGCGAGCCGCGCTCCGAGCCTAACGCGCGTCGCCACTCACGTTGTCGTTGGGGTAGAGCACGCGGGAGATGTTCTCGGCCAGGTTTCGGTCCAGCACCGCGTCGATGTAGTCCCCGACGTTGACTGCACCGTCGTCGAGCACGGTGAGAGTGAAGAGGGGACCGTCAACGTTGTGGTGGCCAGCACGATGAACCGTTACAGAACGCGACTTCGGTTACCACGTTGCCCTCTCTCCCTCTCCATACTTACCGTGTCCTTTCTCAAAGACGTCGGCGATCATGGCCTTCCTTCCACGGAGCACTGTCCATGAGATTTACTCGAGAATTTTGCATGAGATATACTCCACCTAGTTGCACTCAATTGTTGCTATAATTTTCCCTGGCAAACATGACATTAATTCAGTCTCTCGTTTTCTCATTGCATCTCCAAGACATCTAACCTTCCCTTCTCTAATTATTGTCATTAATCTACTCACCGTGTGCCCTGCTGCTTTCCGCAACACATTTACGTTACACATCCTGTCCGTCCTCCTTCTTAAAATCCACAAATTGCGCGCTTACAGTTTGCTCTGTTGGGTCTTTGTAATTGCGCGTGGTAACTTACGATCACATTGGGGAAGGTCCAACGCCACCGCGGCAGCCAAGACTAGCGATCAAATATCTTGATGGACGAAACGTATCAAGACATGCCACAATTTTCTAATGTTTACAGTTAAGTTACCTGGAAGTCAACGCAAATTCTTCACATTCTCTGTCCCACACGTTACTAAATTACTGCGCACATGTTCTTTGTTTGGGTACGTTCTCTCCTCTACGCTCGCCCCTTTCCCTCGCCTTCCCCTCCCTTAAAAATGCCATGCTCCTGATCGTTATCCCGACGTTAGTGGGCCAGAGAGTCCAACCTCCTTCCTTATCTCCTGCCCCGTGAGCACCTGGCCTCGGGCCTTCCTCCGTGGAATATTTGGGCCGCCCACCCCTTTATCGCTCGGGCTCTGTACCGGGATTCTTGTTCAAAATAAAAAATACTGTGCACAGACCGTGTGGCCGGGGTCAATCAAGGGCCAGAGATACTGAGCAGGGACCGCCAAAAGAGCTTGGGTTCAAATCCGGGTTTTTGCTGGCAAACCGCGATTAAAACTAGGTTCTCGAGTGTAGCGAGTTGACGGTGATCTTAGCCCAGCCCCCAATCACTGCACAAAAATGCAAAATTAAGTAGTTTTTTTTTTCCGACTTGAATTGGAGCAAAAAAGAAACCAGCTATGGGAATTAAACAATTTAAACCTGGCATTGCCCGACACGGGATAAACATCTCCACAGCCAGGTATTGTGGGAAAGTGCAGTACCCCATGTTTGACTAAGACCAAGAAAGCAATTCAAATAGAACTGTGGGGGGGGCCAGAAACAGCAAACAACACAGCACGGAGAGAAAGCCATGGCCAATGCAGTAAGAAACAACGATGGCCTACAGAGACCGATTAATCAACTTACAGTCCTTGAGGTTAAAGTCTCTGGGAGCCTTGGCTGACCATAACCGCATTGTGTTCACGGTGTTATTGCCGTAGCCGGGTATCGGCGTGTCGTACGGCATCGCAAGCACCACCTGCATGCAAACAGGCCTTACACGTCAGTCACATTCAAGTGGCAAGCAAGCCGGCTGTGTCAGCCAGCAACACTGCCCCTTTCAACCATATCGCCAGCCAGCCACTGTCTTACAGCCACACCGTGCTTTAAGCCACTCTGCCTGGCAGTCAGCTAGACTGCCTCTGCAGCCACATCGCCCGCCAGCCACAGTCTTACAGCCACACACAGTCATTTAAGCCACTGCCTGCCAGCCCGCCCACCCACCATCCACACCGCCATTCAGCCAACCCGAGCCGCTTTCTGTCGGTGAAGCTGGTCAGTCGATATGCACAACAAACTCTCCAGCAAGCCGGGCCAATCAGCACAATAGTCTGCTGGTTAATTTCCGCAGTAAGCCAGCACGTTATACAATTCACCCCACCGATGATGCAATTAAGTGTTCCGCACCTACAATTAGCACGGTTGGCTACGTATGGTGCGAAAGAAGTTTAACATACATGCATACATCTGTAAAAATTTGGAGGTCAGTTCTCTTTAGTTTGTACCATCTCGTTTGTATCGGCCGTCTTGTCTATGCCAGACGAGAAGTGTTTAATTAGCTTAAATATAAAAAAAACACATTCTAACGTGCAACGCTCGATGCAGGTTTTAAGCAAATTTCACAATCCAATTCATCGAATAACCGACAAATAGACGGATCGCTCAAATGTTTAAAAAAAATTGTTTCTGGAATCATCAGGACCGCCCGCCACCCACCCAATTTTACGTTTCAAGTTCATTCTGCTTAACCAGGGTGAGAACTAAAGAGAGCAGGATAGAGACTTGCATGGAAGAGAGCGACCTGGGGTCACCAAAATGACAACAGCAAAACCAAAATAATGTACAGTATTGAAGCAAACTAGCGGGGGGGGTAGAGTGGAGGGTGGGGGCAGTGCAGGGGGCCGTGCAGGGGGCAGTGCAGGGGGCAGTGCAGGGGGCAGTGCAGGGGGCAGTGCGGGGGGGCAGGGCGGGGGGGTAGGGCGGATTGTCTCGAGCTCCGACGCGGGCCCCCCACCTGCGTGTCGACCCACCGGGCCCCGTGCTCGCCGTGCTCCACGCGGCCGTGGAAGTGGATGGGGATCATGTACTCGGGGCGCGCCTTCTCCCACGGGTTCCCGTAGCGTAGCCAGTCGTCCGCTTCCTCCATCTACATAGGGACGAAGGAGAAGGCGCCGCCGCAACCCCCGTCAAGAGCTCGCAACTCAACGAGCAGGCCTCGGCAAGGTAAGGTAAATTACCCTTTTTACCGGGTAAAAGGGGTAAAAGGTAAAGGTGTCGACATGCCAAGGGGTAAGGTAAAGGGTAGGGTAAGGTAAAGGGTAGGGTAAAGGTAGCTCGGAAGAATTACCCAGTAGGGTAAAGGTAGCGCGAAGTATTACCCGGTAAATACGGTGCCTTGTTTACCGCTAAAAGCTCCGTGGCGCAGTCTGTGGCCTCCATTGAATAAGTAATATTTAAAAAAAATTAAAAACACGCTTTTATTAAATGTACTAGTAATGGCAGAACTCCACGACTCCAGGAAGTGGCCCCGAAGCTTGCCATAATGTAAGGGCCCGTGGCCAATTGCAGCCAACGTTATTTGAGCGTGGACGATTAGACCCAAGCCGAAACATAACAGATAAAAAATATTTTTTATAATAGAATTTAGTGTTGTCATCAGTATGACCTAACAACGAGTTCGGCAATGATGCCGCGGTGGAGAAATGTTAACCACCTCGCCTGGTATGCAGGATCTCGTAGGTTCGATCCCAACCCTGACGCCTGTATATTTGGAGTTTGGATGTTCTCCCCATGGTCGCGTGGATTTTTCTCCAGGCCCTCCGGTTTTTTCCCTCCACATTTATGATCAATATGCGTTGATTATCAATTTATACATGATAGACCACTTCGTTGAGCTATCATTTGTGGCCAGGTCGCTTCTGAAAACGAGCTATATAGCTCAGTGGGCCCTTACCTGGTAAAATAAAAAATAGTCTTAGTATAGTTTACAAATGGAAAAATATATAATAGGCGACGATCTGGACAATTGCCCTTCATCAGGGCCTGATGAGAATTCACATTTGAACAATATTTTGATGACCAGTTTAAAAAAATGGCATGTGAATACTGACACCTTTTTGGAGCTATTGGGAAATAGACAAACCCATTAATGATCAAAGTATTACGATATAAACTCTTTATGTTGAATTCTAAAAGATATTGTCAGATCTGAGAAAGCCAAGCAGGTGTTGGCCTGAAAAGCGCTTGAATGGGTGACCACCACGCAGGCATCAGAGGCAGCTAGGGCTACATCATGGCCAGCAAAGGCCAATGCCGCAAAATCCATTACTGTACTGCATTTCTATTGTACTGCACTCCCACTGTCTATGCCGCCCGCATTCACCAACTCAGCGACCGGCGTGGTGAAGTATAGTCACACAAATCGGTGAAAATAAATCATTAAAAAAAATATGTTTCCACGTCCGTCTCCAGGCAAGAGAGGTCACCTGCCAGCCATTGGTAATCTTCTGGTTGAAGATGCCAAACTCGTAGCGGATGCCGTAACCGTACGCCGCCAATCCCAGCGTGGCCATTGAGTCCAGGAAGCAGGCTGCAGCACGGAGGGAGAAACCGCACAGACAAACAAAAAGACTTCCAGTAAAAATGAGGTGAGGGTTGAGCAAATGAACCTCATGGCGGTACCCCGGGGTACCATCTTACCCCGGTTCTCACATAATGTCCGTGATGCAGTCATTTCTAGTCTGCTGATGGTCGGCGATGCGGCAATCGACTCATCTCGAAGAGCTGTACACGATGCACTATGAAAGTTGAATTTTTCGATAACGGATTTTCTATGCAAATGTTTGGCGTTTCGACATCGCGGAGTAGCACTGATTTCGGATCGATTGGTACCCAAGTCGCGGAGTTAAGTACACCCCTGGAAAAAATAGTGTCCTCGGCCATTTGGTATTATTTGGAACCCCGGGGTACCGCCATAAGGCTCAAATAGACAGGGTCGGAATTTAACCCACAACCTCCTGCACACCAGGCAAGGTAGTTAAACCTAGATTGAAAACTCGTTTCTTTAAAGCTGCTTTTTGTGTTTAGTTTATTGCACTTCCCCCAGCACCTCAGATGAGCACGGTTGGCTACGTACAGTGCGAAAGAAGTTCAACATACAGACACACAACGAGGGCCAATTGCTACAGGGTTAGTTGTGGTGCTGCGGTTGTGGCACAGTCATGGAGGAGGAGGAAGCCACGGAGGAGACAAACGCGGCAGCGCACGCGCGAAGCGGGGAGTTGTGACTGGCCTGCCAGGCGCCCGAGCCCGCCGTTCCCGAGGCCCGCATCCTCCTCAATCTCCTCCAGCTCCTCGATGTCGAGGCCCAGCTGTAAGGGAGAGAGCAAAACGGGGCCATCGTTAAAACGAACACGTTAGGAAACGATGCATGTTCACTTTTTTGGCCTTCTCTGGGTCAAACACTCCTGAGACTAGGCCATGAAGAAGGACGTCTCTACTCTTTGGTTCTTTCGGTAAAGTCACGTAGGTGAAAAAACGATTAAATGACGACGTTTCGATTGCAACACAAGCAATCATCATCAGGTGTGACAACCACAGCAATCGAAACATCGTGATTTAATGTATTTTTTCACCTACGTGACTTTACCGAATAAACCAAAGAGTATGGATCCTTGCAGTCACGAAAACTTCAAATCTAGAACGAAGGCTGTCTTTGGTGTAGGGAAATCAGTTTCAAAGACAATGTGTGTATTAGATATGAGAGCATGTTTGTTTGCATGTTTTGTCACAAGTACTGTGTGTGGTTAATGCAGACTCGATGCCTTGAAAAGGGTATCTATTTGGCGTTTGAACATCTTAACACCTGCTTTATTGCCAGAAAGGATAACACCTATTCTTGCTTGACTTAAAGCTTTCGTGACTGTAGGAATTCATATTCTTGGGTCTTTCGGTAAAGTCACGTAGATAGGTTCAAAGAAAATAAGAAAATTTTATTTATTTATTTGACCCTATCTATGTCACTTTACTGAAAGACCCAAGAATAATAATAATACCTATTCTTGTTGTTTCATCATTTTGATACTGGCAAAAAAAGTCCCAGAAATATAAGTTAGGAACAAACCCCCGCGCACGCATGCGTTCTGATGTGACGGTACGCAAGTCGACCGGTGGCCCGTATGTGGTTGTGATTCGTAAAATCCTTTCAGCGCTGGACCGTGTCTTAAAGTGTTGGGCAACCATTTGATCATCGGAGATCGTCAAAGAAGAGGTCGTTTATGCAGATGTAACATCACTATTGTGAATGACCTTTTAGTACATATTTTCTTATCTTCACAATTCAATTCTTACATGGTAATATGCATTCACTCACATTGATATGCAGTCACTCTCACAACTTTGTGCTACAGCTCATTAAATGTTTGTTTCATTATTATTGTATATTGTATCTCATCTTATTCTTGTATGGATGTCTGTTTAGCTATTCGTATATGAGCATAAATTTGCTGCTTTTATTGAAAATGCAATATTTGATATCTCAAAAACCTGATGTGATAGACAAAAACTTTTGCCAGATTTGGAATCAGCACCCCGAAATTACTTTAAAACCGTTGGAATACCTTATGCCAGAAAAAGTGTGTTGACCAGTGTAATCTTTAAGAGATTTCTTGTGCCCCCCACCACACGCCCCCGTTGTTATGGATGGACAAACGCAGATAATTCATAAATGCGTTAAATCTTAATTGGAAAGCGTTAACAAAGGGGTATTGTGGTGTTGCTCAACGCTCCGTTTTAAAATATATATTTGTGCAGAGTGCGAATGGAGAAACGCAGCAGCTGTTTAGAATTTGCCGGTGGTTGCAAGTGGTACAGTGGCTTTTGTCCATTACACTCACACAAAAAAATCTAAAAATAGATTAACATTATCAAAAGGAATTTTTGTAATGCAAGAGGTTAATGTATGGTATAGTATTCATGTTCTGTGCCATTAGCGAACAATTAGATTAACAGGGTGATTCAAATAACTTTATTGCACTGTAAAGAACATTAACTCAAACCTGAGATGCAGTGCCGATGCCATTTTAAAATTTTCATCAGTCGTTAATCTCCTGACCCCTAGACAAACAACCCCCTCCCTCCGCGACCAAAATAAACTGTTAATTTGGTTCAAGCCTTGCTGCCGACCAGATGCCTGTACCAAAAATTTCAACAGAAATCTGCAATCCACTTTTGGATGAGGGCCTACCCCACACCGTGTGGATAGCGGAGGTTCTTGACAATACTTCACGACGCTAGGTCAGTGCGGGTTTGCGAAGGGTGGGCAACACAGACGTGGGAACACAGAAGTTCTGTACAAGAAATGCAGATATTTGCACTGACCTCTGCTAACCGCAATGTAGTGCAGCCCTGCAGCTGCCCATGCCAATCTGGCATGCAATGGTGGTGACCATTGCTTGCATAAATTGAAAACGCATTTTTACATAATCACTTTTTGTGTTTAGTTTGTTGCCCTTCCCCTGCACATCCGATTAGCACAGTTGGCTACGTACGGTGCTAAAGAAGTTCAAGATACGTACGTGCATACACATGCATACAACTATCAGACATCTGACGAAATCGGCACATTCCGAGCGATCTGGTCACAGGCTTGAATTTAAATATAAAACGGGGGGGGGGGGTGGGAAATCCAGACAGAGGGGCGGCTTCCAACATGCGTTCCAGTCTGGACCGACCGCCCTCCTCCCAGCAGCACGAGCACTCATCCCCGGAGAGCGGAGAGGACCTGCAGTGGCGGCGTTGACGGCAGTGGCATTACCTGGTACATGGCCTCATCGCAGGAGCTCTGAAGACCCAGGTTCACCATGGTGTTCTGCAGAGTGCGCCCCATGTAGAACTCCAGAGACAGGTAGTAGATGCGCTGCTCACACACACACGCACACAAAGACACCCCATATAGCCTTCATAGACTGCTGGGGGAAGTGCTGTTAGTGAGCACCGATGAAGGCTGGAACAGCACACAAGGGGGTGGGTGGCCAGTACCACGCCCGGCCGCCTTTGTCTCCCTTGTGGCGATGTTTACACGCCGCACCAGGTACTCGCTTGAGGCCGAGTCGACCTAGGGAAGGCCCAGGACCGGTTCAGATAATCGTCACTGGTGTTGGGTCGCTGGGTTCGTAGTGCATCGAGCGAACCATTGCACTACTGCTCACCACACAAACATAAATACACACCCACACAACGACTTGCAGACGCACGAACACAAACAAAAGATACGCAAGACTTATTTGATACATAGCATGGGTTCTTCAAATTTGCCTCTGAACCGACTGTCGAGGCAAGTTCTGTTAGCGAGCACCTATTGAGACTTGCATGATGTGTACAAGGGGGTATGGGGGCGGGGGAGAAGAGGAGGGGGTGTTGCCTGAACCACGGCCCGGCCGCCACCTTTGTCCTTTCAGTGCTGATGTTTAAGGGGAAAAGAGTAAGCAGTCAGAAAGTGATTACTGGAGAAGCCGGATCTGGGAAGGAAAAACAAAGGCCGGCACAAGCACATACACGCAACACACTCCGTAGGGAAGACACCGGACTGGAGCCAGAGTAGACGCGCCAACAACCACAGCGGCAACTGGAATTTATAAAGCCAAGTAAAATGGGACCGCACCTTCGTACGGGAAGACATGTGCATTGTAAATACATCACGGGAAAGGTCAAGATTTGTTTTTTCTCTTTGAAGGCATGTCGGGAGGTTAGGGAGAGAGAAACACGGGGCTAACAAGGCACCAGAACCACGAAGGCACGAATAAAGATACTAGAACGCTAGAACAGAGGAATGCCATCGTCGGCAACGGGATAAGACTGAAGGCTTATGCCACGGGATGAAGACAGCGATGGACTTGGCAGCACAGAGAGCAAATGGGAATGATCCAGAGCGGAGAGGCAGCAGTGGAGAAGAAGCGACCTCGCAGAGAGCGGATTTTCAGAATCAGAATATGTATTTATCCTAGAGAAATCCGATGAGCTATGAAGCTCTGTTTTTTTGTGCAGTAAGCACGGGTCAAACCTTACAACAAACAATACAAAATCATGATAGGAGTGCAAAGTATATGAAAGGTAAATAAATAACTTAAAAATATACAAATAAAACTCAACTATTTTTTACCTTACCAGGTGAAGCCCACTGAGATATTATCTTATATTTCAGAAGCGGCCTGGCCACAAATGATAGCTCAACAAAAGTCGATTATCATGTGGAACTTTGTAGCCCTGAAATAATATAAATGCATGTTTCTAATTGTAGAACAAAAAACCGGACCCATAGACCCATGTAGGTGAATTATTTTGCCATTTCTATTCGACCGAAGACCGCAAAGTTTTGAAATGTGGGGTTGTGGTGTCAGCTGGACAAAATCAGTCAGATGGCGAGAAAGAGTCACTGTAAAGTTCTAGAGCGGGTTCAGGAATGAGCTCAATATAATCAGAACAATCCAGAAAAAAACTAAAATATGTGGATCGGGCAACATTCTCAGAGGTGAGGGCTAAACGGAGGAAGTTGTGGAAGGATGTTGGGAAAGAGGCCAAGAAGCAGAAGGGCAGCTGTACAGTGAAATGATGAAGAAAGCTCAAGATCGGACAAGGTGGAAAGATATTCTTGGTTCTTTCGGTAAAGTCAAGTAGAAGGGAAATAATAAAATAATATTGATATAAAACAATATTAATATTATTTTCTTATGTCCCTTCTACGTGACTTTACCGAAAGAACCAAGAATATGAATCCCTGCAGTCACGAAAGCTTTAAATCAAGATTTAAGGTGGAAGGAGTTTTGGGGGTCAAAGACCTGTGAATGGGCAGAGGACTAACGATATATACCACTGCCTTGTTTCTGATCTATGTCATGGCAGGTGACATACGTTATTCCGTTGGCAATTTGGCACGTTGCTTTTCATTACTAAGCTCATTTTCCAAAAAGCACTCCACGACAGAGGTCGCAACCGGGTATCCGATACCCGTACCCTACCCGATACCCAGGTACGGGTAGCCGTTTGCGACCTTGGTGCGGCCGGGTACGGGTACGGATAGGCTGTGAGTCACTGGTGAGTAACTGTTTGTCACTCATTTCGGGTAGGGTACGGGTAGGGAACGGGTACCCGTACCCGGCCGGGTACGGGTACGGGTACCCATTTGCGACCCTGGTGCGGCCGGGTACGGGTACCGGTAAGGAATCAAAACCCGTTTGCGACCTCTGCTCCACGACCTGCTCTTGTCCACCTCTTTTATTTTTATTTAATCGTTTGAATCCCGGTCCGGCCTCCGGTAACTTTACCAGGTATACACATTGTGATGACTGAAATAAGAGGAACACGTGGATGAGAGAACATATGCAAGTTGTAGATAACGCAGGGACTGCTGAACAAAATGAGCTTCCTTAATAGAGGTTTTTTGGGTAAGATCACGTAAATGTGTCGTTAAACCCACAGACACCCGACAATCAATTAGTAAGGTTTGTCATGTAAACAAAACATGCCAATTAGTTACTGGCTCAGCACACCGGTGGGCTGGGGATTAAACCCAAAATATTTACAATTCGAGTACGACGTTTCGCTGGGAATCACAACCAGCCACATCAGGCAACAGCCAGAATTGTGTAGAAATCCTCCTCCTGTTTCGGTCTTAAACAGAGGGGGTAAACGTGATGCCGTCACTGTGGAGCTTGATCAGGATACGTCGCTTGCGAGGACGATGGCCGATGGTGGAGATTAATGATGGAGTGCCAGCCAAAGGAGGAAGCAAACTTGCAATGAAATCCGCTTGCACTCAGGTACAAGATTTGTTGTTTTATCATAGGACCACGAGATATGGAGGACCAGCTTGGGGGACACTTTCATCCAGCAGTTGATTGATCACGGTTAATTGCGATGATTCCACTGCAGGTGATGATGTATGGGACCAGTAAAAGCAATTCCTTCCAGGTAAGTCATTACTATCACAACAATGGTTGAGATTATATTGCTAATGTATTTTATTCAGAAAGTCAATGTAGGTTAAGGCGTCCCTATTGCTTACCAATGTTTCCACTATTATTTCTGACACTTGCTCTAGGTTTTGTTCTGATGATCCTATTCGTTTTTTATGCTTCCGCTGTTGAAGGTTGCTGCTGATGTTGCTAATGCTACTTCTGTTCGTGCTCCTGCTGATTGATAATGCTGCTCGCACAATAATATGTTGAACT
>CM025618.2:7851461-7863445 GCA_014621495.2 Entosphenus tridentatus
TAACATACACAAAAACATACACGCAAACATACACGCAAACATACACACGCGCGATCAAATCAGTCCCCAAACTGAACGAAGGGCCCGATGACCAAAGCCACGCGGGTCACGGAGGAGGTTGTGTTGCCGTCCTCTTGCAGAGGGACAGCCGCTGGAGGCGGTGGTGCGGGATAGCGTCAAGCTGCACGGGAACATCGCGAGCACGCTGCGTCGCGGCGACGACGACCGTGGCGACGGTGGCGACGCCCGTGCAGGGTCGGAGGTCGTGCGGTTGGCGTGGCCGTGCCAGGCGCCACCCCGTGACGGCGACGCGGCGCTGGCGCGCGCATGCGTGGCACTCATGTGCTCCGCCTACCGCAACCACGTGCTTCACCTGCTCGTGCGCCCGGCCTTCGTTGTCATGGCCTGCCACGCGGCGGCGCCCGGCGGCAGAAAAGGTACGACGGCCTTCTCTTTTTATATTTGTATTGTGTTTTTTTATTTATCACGATCATTATTTTTTTGCCATTTTTCTCCCAAATTTTATCCGGCCGGGTGACTCAGTGGTTGAGCAAGCAGCTCGCAATTGGAAGGTTGTGAGTTCAAATCCCATATACCTTTGGGGTCGATAAAACAATGTACCACTTTTTGTCGGGCAGTCAACAGTGGTTGACTTCTCAACAACAGTGGTTGTCCTATGGATAGCTATGGACAACCCCCCCCCCACCATAGGAATGTGGAATGTCCACCACAGGCTCAAGCCTGCCTATAGGAGATGACCACAACCTCAATGCTGATTTGTGCTATCGAGATGTGTTAGCAACTTGTGTTGCCCATGGCCAGGATTCAGACTCGGCTGGCTGGGTTCATAGTGCAACGTGCTAGCCACTGCACCACTGTTTTCCAACCACAAGAATTACAATTGAAAAACATGAATTCTTACAAACACATCTTGATGCGTACATCGTGAGCTTAAGAATCAGTATTAATCGGTGCATCGATACACTCTTACCTGGAATAAGTGCCGCACCGCGCCTGCTTTGCATGCGGGCTGGGTTCAATCCTGGACCCTGGCGATGCCTATTGTATATTTGGAGTCCACGTGTTCTCTCTCTCTCCCCGTGGTGGTCGCATGGATTGTTATCCGGGTTCCTCCTCCACATTTAGAATCAACATGCGTTTAGATAATTTGGCTGCTGCTATAAACTTCCACATGTGGTGATGATATCAGCCACTTCAGGGGCGATTATATCAGGGGCGCCGCAGTAGCGATATGTTCACCACCTCAACTGGTTTACAGGAGGTCGTTGGTTCGATCCCGACCCTGATGCCTGTATATTTGGAGTTTGCGCGTTCTCTCCGGTTTTTCCCTCATTTAGAACCAACATGCGTTTTGAGTATTTGGCTGCTGTACATTTCTACGTGACAAGCCGCTTCGTTGGGCTATCATTTGTGGACAGGCCGCTTCTGAAAAACAGCTACATAGCTCAGTGGGCCTTATGTGGTAAAATATAGATTTCGTATTGTTTAATAGTTTCACTTCGATGATGAGCTTTCATCTGTGGCTAGGTCGCTCAGTGGGCTTAACCTGGTTAAATAACATCGCTTTAGTTTCGGGTCACAGCTGGGTGAAGCGAGGGGGAAGTGTCAACGGTTGTCAACGCAGTGACTGAGCAGGCGGTGACGTGCGTGCGCGTTCCTCTCAGACGTCGTCTACTCCCATTTCTGCTTCTTGGTGAAGCTGTTTGAGGACGACTTCATCTTCGTGCCGAACAACGAGATCAAGGTACCCGGCAGGAAAGGCGCGACGACCTCGTGTGTTTTTTTTATTTCTATCTTAGAGTTGCTTTTTATATTTTGCATTGGGGGGGGGTTCTCTTTTTTTTATCACAATAATTATTTGCCATTTTTCTCCAAATTCTATCCGGCCGGGTGTTGAGCGAGGAGCTCGCAATTGTAAGGTTACGAGTTGCATGCATGTTGAACTTCTCTCGCACCGTACTTAGCCAACCGTGCTAATCATCCCTCCGGGGTCGATAAAATTAGTACCACCGAACCCTCCATGTGCAGCGCACCCCCATCAGGGGGCAGGAGACGACCCCCACGACCTGCACAGCGTGAGGAGGCCCTCATCCCGCGGTCAAACGGGACGTGCATGTTTATTGTTGTTATTGTGATTAAGGGCCAATTAAAGCCTGAGACCATTTCCGAAGCTAAGCCAGGGTTTGCCCTTGTTCACAGCTGAAATGGGCGATTGCCATGCACAATAGGTGTTATAGGTTGCGGGGGCTATGTAGAGGGCAGCATGGAGAGCGGTGCAGCAAAAGCCATCGTTCTACCCTACTTCTCTGCTTTCGAGCCTGGTGAAGCGTGGGCGGGCCCTCATCCTGCAGTGGCTTGGCTAAGCGGCTGTGGTGAGCGATATCTCAACAGATCCTGTCCCCCCCCCTCTTCCCCAATACAACGTCCTCCACTCCCCCCGCCCCCTCCCAACTCTCCGCCACCCCCCCTGCTGCCCCCCCCTGCTGCCCCCCCCTCCCTCCCCGACGACGCGCAGGACATGGAGGAGGGGGTGGCGCTGCTGCTGCGCTGTGCGGCGCTGGTGGACTCGGCCGGCTCCCTGGCGCTCGCCGACACCGACGCCGGCGCCAGGGTGGCGCGGTTCCTGCGCGACGCCTTCCGCCCATTCCACGTCGCCTACCAGGTGGGCGGCGCTCGCTCACGCGTCGATGTGCTGCGGGGCACCCTCCACGAATTGCCCCGTTAACACAAAAAGTTACTTAATCGTGAAAACTTGCGCGCTTGCGGACGAATGCCCATTGCGCCACCGGCGCTGTGTTGTTCACCAAGTGCTGCACAGCGGCGGCTGCTACTGGCGGGTTCCCCTTGGCTGGATAACTGTGATTACACTGGTCAACAACAACAACAAAAAATTTCTGGCCTGGACTTTTGCAGCTGTTTTAGACTAATTTCAGGGTGCTGATTCCAAATCTTTCACATCTCATTTTTATGCTATCGGCATACCCCATTTTCATTGATTTTACCCGAAATTAACTCTGTCACTTATGATTGCAAGTTGTTGCGAGTCAGTGACTGCTTTAGTGTTATAATATGGTGCTGTATTTTTAGGATAGTGTGTTTATAATATCATTTTATGTAGATATCCACATTTATTTAATATTTTTCTTCTGCAGTTTTTATTGAAAATTCAATATTTGATAGACAAAAACTGATGCCAGATTTGGAATCAGCACCCCAAAATTACCTTAAAACCGTTGGAATACCTTATGCCAGAAAAAGTGTGTGACCAGTGTTATGAGAGGCTTGTCACATTGCAGGTGCACAATAGAAATTTAAGTTGTTGTTGAGAATCCAGCCTTAGCGTGTGCGGTTTACTGGCATCAAATCCAGCCATGCCAACTCTGCACTCTGTCCAACTAACATTGAGCCACCCTGGCTACCTCCTATGTTAATTTTATTTAATTGATCAAACGTTACGCAATTTATTATAACGTTACGCTTAAGCATCCCCAGCGCTGGTGGCTTTCTCCAGAGGCAGTCGTGTTTGTACCATAGACTCCAGGTGGGAGAGTGGGGGGGGGGTAAGGGGGTCAACACCCTGCCACCTCCACTGCTTTGATGCGATGACCTCCTGACCCTTCGCCCCCGTTGCCACGTGGTCGGCACAGGTGGTGTGCCGGTACCTGCTGACGCTGGAGAGCGGCAGCGCGCACGCGGAGGGCCGGCTGCTCGCCGACCTCCAGAACCACATCATGCAGCTCATTCTCACAGGTGCCGCCCGCCAGTGGTGTAGCTATCGAGTGTGCAGGCGGTACGACTGCACTGGAGGCCACGGGCCCAAGTGGCGGCCGTGGCACCGGACTACGAAGACGGAGAGAATGATATGGGAATAGGGAGCCCAATTTCATTTCTCACACCAGCGCCTGGGCCAGCCGCTCTATGCTAATTAGTAATGAATTAGAGATATGTCAATTCAAATCGACTCTTACGCTTTAAGGTACACGGGTTGAATACGACAACTACGGGAATAGATTGTTTATTATTATGCTGAGGTTGTCTATGACCGAATTTCCCAGAATCCACCGAGTGTTGTCAGATATCTCCGAACCAAAGCAAGGCCTTAGCCTAGATAGTAGTTGGATGGGTGAATACCATGCATACCGGGGTGTTATATGTTTCGGGGCGACATTGTGGGCGGTAAAGAACAGTGCGGCAAAACCCATTGTTTCCGTATGTCAAAGCACCCACGTCTTTGCTTCCCACACATTCACCAACCTGCACTGACCAGCTTGGTGAAGAAGCATGGTCAATTAATCCCCATGACCTGCACAGCATGCAGGAGGCTCTTATCGAGCATTTGTGATAAAGTGATTGTCCATGTATCGTTGGCTACGTATGGTGCGAAAGAAGTTCAACATACATGTAAATAGTTTTTTTATGACAGCATTTAAACAACGGTGAAATGGAAATTGTTGTTGCTGTCTGCGTGTCCTGTTGACAACAGGTGAACTCTTGGAGTACGAGGCTCTATCCAGCAACCTGCAGAGGAACATCCTGTCGGCCCTGGTTCGACTGAAGGCTCTGAGCAGGACGAGAGGGTGAGCGCACACACGGAAACGATTTCGCGCAAACCCTCCCTAGCGCTGTTTAACACGTACGCTTTCGCGACCAATATCATCCATAATAGAGATTTACATTTTTTGGGTTAGATCGCGTAAATATATGTGTCGTTAAACCCGCCACCACCCGACACAGCCAACTAGTAAGGGTTGTCACGTAAACAAAACGTGCCAATTCGTCACGAGTACAGCACACCGGTGTGTTGGAGAGCCAAGCCACGACATTTACAATCTGAGTACGACGTTTCGCCAGTAATTACAACATTGTGACCCATTCCTGTGCTTTTCGTCCTGTTTTTGGCAATTGCGTTACACATTTCTCCATTACTAACAGTTTGGGGGTTTAAAATGCCAAAGCTGTGTGTTACGGTGGTGAGATTTTTTTCACGTCGCTCTTTTATGTTCAGGAAAGAAGGGGTGCAGTACAACATCACCGAGCAGATGGATAAAGTGGCCAAATCGATAGGTAAGTGTGTGCGCGATTCATTCAGACTGGTTTGTAAATATATCTTAGATCGAATATGTATGTTGTACTTCTTTTGCACCGTACATAGCCAACCGTGCTTAATCGGGGGAAGGACAACAAATAATACCGTGTTCAATAGCATTCGATTAATCTGTGTACGTGTTGAGAATGAGTTTGTGCATCGTGACCGAGTGGCTCAGAGGTTGGAGCCACTGAGTTTGCACTGCTCAGGTCAATGGGTCCGCGTCCAGGTTTCAATCGCCCGTAATTAAACCGGTTTCTCAAGTGTGGCGAGTTGATTTTCTCAGCCCAGTCATTAACGACTGCTCACACACACACTAATACCCTGTGTTAAAATCAATGTTGTGCTTCATTTGGCTACATTGCAGCTGCTAGAATAAAGACAAATGTCAGCTTGTGGCCATCAAATGCCGATCTCAAGTAGTGTGTGGGAAAGTGAGCCCGCTATTGTAATTTTTCTGGAAGAAGCCCTGTGCAACATCTATTTTAGAGCCATTCTCTAACCCATGGGTTGCGACTGCTCTGAACAAAAATTCAAATTGATTCTTCATTTCACGACACGTTGCCGATAAACCGGCATCGGGAATGCGTATTTCGTGACGTTTAGAAGTTTATGTACAGTAATATTTGTTTTTCATTTCTTTCAGCGACCTTACAACCCACTCACAGCCAATTGCAGCCACGCCTCTGAAGACTGTCAATGATCGTCTCGTAGAAAGAAAGCCCGTTTACGCACAAATGAAGAGCTTGGCACAGTGTTGAGCACTGAGGAACGTTCATGCGCATTTTGCTTGCCATAGTGGTGGTTGTGGAGGTGTTGGCTGTGTTGACGGTGGTGGCAGGATTGATGGTGGTATCGGTGGTGGTTGTGGTGGGCGGCAGTGGTGATTAGTGGTGGCAGGCCAGTCGAGCTGGCTTTGTGCTCTCACCTCTTGAGCCGCTGGGGCCATCTCACACGAACTCTGGTGCTGCTGCTGGTGGTTTTGTTTTGGGGTGAACGATAACGGTGAGGGATGCTGCGCAGTTAATATCACTGGGTGCCTTGCACATTTCCATCGGCCTAAGAAGCTGAATTAGTCCTCTCTAGGCTGGGTAGGAACGACTCAGTACGGGAGCAGTAACTTGTGCCCATCTGACAGATGCTTGTGTCGTAACCCTCTGGTCTATGAAATGAAAATATCATGACACAAGTAGCAATTGATTGGCCCAAGGGCAACGCGGAGATGTCTAATGGTGATTATTAGAAATGTGGAAATTCGCCGATTAAATTAAATCACCGGTGAGGTGGCCGGGTGGCTCAGGAATCGGAGAAACCCGCTGAGAATCCTGGTTTTAATTCTGGGATTTAAGCCACCAGTGATAAAAACCGGTTCAAGTGTAGCAAGTGAATTACTCTATAGACTCATAACCACTATAGATTGCACATGCACTAAAAGGGACAAGTAATTTGTAAGTTACTTTGTGACCCTGAATGGTGACAATTAATCGAGACGTTGCATCAATTCACCGCGTCGTCGCCGGTTTTTATGCTACCATGCCGAAGCTTTTTTGTTCAAGTACGGTCATCGTGCTTCATTGTATTGATCGTGACTGACGGGCGAACAGATTGACAAGCTCCAACAGTTACTTGCGTGCACATCTTATAATGCTATGCTGCTATGCCGTTAACACTTCGCTGACGTTTTCAGGAGAACTCTTTTCCCCTTTCTCGGGGGGTGAGGGCTCGGAAGGGATGTTTTTTTGCTAAATGTTGCAAAATGTAAATTGTCCGTCTGATACAGAGCTTGAATGAAAAAAAAAAAATCTGTTTTTGATTCATGTTAAATGCTTGAGTGTGTACTTTGGCCTGTAAGATGGATATTTTAATGCGGTACAGCGGATTTTTGCTATAAAGAAGCCTTTCAAACCAGTTAAGAAATCCATTGAGACATTCTTTTTCAAGGTTTTCTGGGATTTAAATAAGAGTATCTTAAATAAATGAAACAAATGGCACGATATTAAAGTCAAAAACATTTTATTCATGTAATTTTTAAATGTAAACAAAACACAAGTAGTAATCTTAAACATTTAACAAGACACACATTTTGCACAATGCTCATTTAAAGGAGGCTGGCTACATTGATAAGGCTTTCAGTTTTTTTAAGCAAGACGTTTGCAAATTTAAAATCTGTGTATAACACATGTACATTAACAGTGTTTTAATGTTAACTGCAAAACAATTGTACACTCTTAACATGCTTGATTTAATACAACAGGGGGTGACTCACCATGAATGTCTTTCAAAGTTGATCAATTATCCTTCGTTCAAATATAAATTTAAGTGGTTACAATCGGCACATGCCCCATGTTTGCTAAATTCGGTCTACATGGTGTAGAGTGCTGATTAATTTGAATTGGGGCTGTATGGTTCATGTGGGACACAATAACATGTGTATGTATGTTCAGCATGGCATATACAGGCCAATTCACGTGGTACTCACATACACATAAGAAATCTGTCTCAATTGGCATCCTGTACATCATAAGGGCTATTGTTTTGTAATCATCAGGCATATGCAATGTGTGGAATGAATGAGACGACAGAGGAGAGAACCCACGAAAATGAGAAAAATAATCGAACCTTGCATTAAATCGTGACCCCGGTTCCTGACAACTGTAATTCTGGGGGTGAGAGGGATGAATCGTAACATGCCGAGTTAATACTACACGTTGTCACCTTGCACCTAAGCATTTTTTGTAATCTAAAGTACAATTTCTCACGGGAGGTAGTATATTCGTCCTGAGTAGCTGCAAGCTGGCTGCACCGGTGATCCTACTGCAGGCACACATCAAGGTGATTGTTGATTTGCGACTCTGGGAGGTGCTGTTGACAAATGGGGCATGCAACCAGAAGCCCTGCAGCTAGGGACTCTCCCTGCCTCTCAGCCGGTCTGGCTGATGGGACAGCTTCTTTCTTCATCAGCATCTTGGAGTCATGAGTTCCCAGACTCGAAGGCTCTCGCCCAGATCCGCCACTGCCTCCTGCGTGTTTCTTTTGAAACATTTCGGTAAGCGTGGGAGTCCTGGACGTATGCTGCTCGGTCTTTTCACGCTTGGCGTCACTGGCTAATGCATTATTTCTGTTTCTGGAGCCTTGTATGCGAGGAGATGGGAAACCGCCTCCGTGTTGCCTCTTTAGTTTACTTGGACTCTGAGCAGTTGGTTCTCCATTTCCGTCTCTCAAACTCTCTCGACCTTTGTATACAGCCAAGACTTTTACACCTTCGGGATCACCCTTTGGTTTTCCCTTCAGAGGCACTCCTTTGCTAAAAGCTTTCGGATTGCTGACAGACTTCCTGTTGAGAATCAGAGCGTCGGGGGTACTTCTGCTCTCGCTTTCCTTGGTCTTTAAAAGCCAGCTGTCCATGTTACTCGTAGAGCGACCACGATCGTATCCGTTTTTGCCCTGGGACGAGCTTCCCATTGCAGGCTGTGAGCCGGTCGGAAAGACAGGAGGCACTTTGAAGGAAGAAACTGCTGATTGGGAGGCTGAGGTCATAGTTTCTCTACCCGACACGGGTGCTTTTACCGCCGTGGTTGTGGAACTGGCTTGTACAGCACTGTGTGGTCTCCCATTATTTCTGCTGCTGCCGCCGCCGCCGCCGCCACCGCCGCCACCACCGCCGCCAAGGAGAAAACCATTTCCTGAGAATGGGATGAACGTACGAATGTCTGTCCCGTTCTTGTCTGTGGAAAGAAATAAAATAAGATGCATTTTAAAACAAACTTGGGTGCAAGAGTTAACTCACACAAAGGTAATTGAGGGGTATCCTAAAGCGAAACTTGATTATCCACAAACGTTAACTGTCCGGAAATGATGGCTTTGTTGAGATTATGTGGCTTAAGTGGAGCGAGTGAATTATTAAGTTCAACGTGCGGGCATCTATGAGGGAAATTACACGATAAAATAAATTTAATTATGCAATACAATTTGGATTTATCGCATTAAAATGTAACTGCATTAAAATAAATGGATTGTCATGTGTTTTAATAAAACCGGGATACCCTTCAACTGTGCACAAAAACAAGCAGCACTGCATCTGCTTCACCTTTGGCCGGCGACTTCTTGTCGGCACGTCCCTTCACTCCGCCCGCTTGCGTCTGCTCTCCTTCGGCCGAAACTCCGCTCTTGCCAGCCGCCTTCTTCTTGTCTTCCGGCTCCCGCACCTTGACGTAGGAACCGTTGCACGTCCGCTGGTGCTCGTCCCACCAGAAGTCTCGCGGTGACGGCGCTCGGTTCATGGCGCGCTTCACGTAGCCCATGTACGGCGGGCGCAAGCGGCACGGCCCCGTGCAGCGCCACCAGTGCTGGCGGTAGACATCCACCTCGTCGTGAAAACTGTGGTAGATCTGCCGTAAGCAGAGCAGATGAGAGTGATGAAGTTATTGAACATCATCAAAAATATAACGTTTTGTTCCATTTTCTGAAACAAGCCAGAAAAAAGCAGAGGTGCACGCTTGGAATTACACTTGAGGTGGACAGAACATACGAATTCTACTTCGATGAGCGACGTGTCCTGTCCAAGCAGGAAACATTGGCCAGCGTCTAGACCATCGTTCTCTGGCACAGGGTGACAATGCACCGCGAGCTGCAGAGTTCAAATGGAAATTCTTCGGCGGCTCGTACATACGATGCCGATGCCGACACCGAAATTGTGGGGGGAAAAAAGCAAACAAATGAAAACCATGGCCGGTGAGCGGGTGCTTGCACAGGCAGAGCTCCTCCTGGGTGAGAGTGTACCGTGATTTTAGTTCCCGTCTCCTTGTTGATGCGGTCCATGTGTTTGCAGAACTCGGTGCCGTGGCCTTCACGATCGCGGTTGTTGTGCGTCACAAAGAGCAGCGCGTGGATCATCTCGTGCAGCAGCGTCTGTAATGGCAACAGCGCGGGTTAGACCAGGGGGTCGGTGGCAAACTGCGGCTCTTTAAGGACTGCTTCGTGGCTCCCGACACTATAATTACAAAGTAAAAAAAAAACCCGAATTATTTTTGATGAACAGTGAACTTCTAAAAGCCCGAAACTTATTTGTAGTCTGGCATTACGAATCATTGTGTACTGTTTTAAAAATAGCGATTACAAAAAATGTGGTTTAATGTTAAGTACCGCCTTGTATTCACATGCATTGCGGCTCTCAAAATATTTTTTTTTTACTGAATTGGAAGAAAATGGCTGTTATTTTGGTTGCCGACCCTTGGGTTAAGACCATATGGGATACGGTACAATTGCTATTTTATCACGTAATCTACATTCATAAATGCTGTAACAGTAAGTTACTGTTTTACTTTTAAAAGCAACTTCAAGTGATAATTACTATGTTTCCTAGTCGATAATTGTATTGGGGAAAACAAAATGTGTACATTGTGTACAGCCCTTTGTTGTCAATCCACTGCTACACGATGGCCACCTCACCCCGTGCAAGTCATAAGAGAGGCCCTCATCCAGCATACTTCACCACGCTGGTCAGAGTGGGTTGGTGAAGGTGGGCAGCAGAGCATAGATGTTTGAGCTTAGTACAGTACAATGGGGTTTGCCGCACTGCCCTCTGCCATAAATGTCGGCCCGCAGCAGCCTATAACAGCTGTTTTATGAATGGTGGTCACCCATCCAAGCAGTATGCAGGAACAACCCTCGCTTGGCGTTCTAGATATGTGGAGATCGGGCACATTCCAGGTGAGTAGTCAGACTGCGTATAAATACACCAATCAATTTATGGCCAATAGGCAGGGTTTAGGACTCTCGATTACCTCGGGCGACAATCTCACCTTAGATGAATTCACGCCGAAATAGGAAGACTCCTTCACAACTCTGGCAAATCGCCTGATGAAGCTGGTTGTAATCAGCGAAACGTCGTACTCGAATTGTAAATGTTGTGGGTTGACTCCAACACACCGGTGTGCTGAAGCAGTTACTAATTGGCAAGTGTTACGTGACAAACCTTAATTGGCTGTATCGCACGGTGGTGGGTTGACAAATTTATACTTAAGCGATCTAACCCATTAAAACCTTTATCATAAACAATATTGGTCTCGAAAGCCTACTACGGATTAAACTTAATTGATGTTAGTCGGAACCTTGAGCCATCAGCATTTGCTCACCTCAACCAGGTCCTTACGGGGCCGAAGTTTGAGCAGGGGCTCGCTGAGCTTGATGGAGCAAAGGCCGCCTCGGCCCTCGTAACAGCACACACCTGCACAGCTACACCATGGGGGGGGGTGACATACACACAAGCCAGTTTACATGCTTGAAACACCAACGGGCAATACAATCGCTTGCACCGGACTTGGAAGTGCGCGGTTACAGCCCAGTAATTGTGCTCTATACGCAGGGGACGAATTTGTATATGGGGCACAATCCCTACCCAGCCAGGCCAGAAAGAACAACTCGTAGCCACCGCTAAATATAGTTATTTGGATGCAATAATCTAGCATCCTATCAAAAACCATCCTCCAAGGCATCACTGACGGGACTTGAAAGAGTGCGCCCACAGAAGCCTTGGATTCAGAGCGTCAGGCGGGCGGGTTTAAACCACAACGAGCGAATCCGCAACCAGATGACGATTATGTTGGCCTCACATCTGCACGTACAGCAAAACAACACCGTCTTGTCCTCACCCAACACAACACTCCACCCCACACACCACAACTCCTTATAACAATACTTCACCCACCACAGTAACCACCATCACAACAGACGATTATGTACATTTCGATTTAAAGCTTTCGTGACTGCAGGGATTCATCTTCTTGGTTCTTTCGGTAAAGTCACGTAGAAGGGAAATAATAAAATAACAAAAATAAAACAATAAAATACAATTCTCACGACGTTTCGGCCACAACGC
>CM025618.2:7863845-7908880 GCA_014621495.2 Entosphenus tridentatus
GGTAAACCGTATGTGTTGACAACTATAGACGATTGTGCAGCACAATGCTGTGTGGAATAAACCGGCATCAAGACTTTGACGAGGGGCATATTTAAGCCATTT
This sequence comes from Entosphenus tridentatus, assembly GCA_014621495.2. NCBI lineage: Eukaryota > Metazoa > Chordata > Hyperoartia > Petromyzontiformes > Petromyzontidae > Entosphenus > Entosphenus tridentatus. Next base: position 7,863,948 of record CM025618.2, read on the forward strand.
TTTCCCCAAGACAAAATATTCATGTTATTTGAGGTGGTTGTGTGGCTCAGAGGTCAGAGTGCTGAGCCAGAACTTTTAACAGAGTCAAAGTCAGATGCGTGTCTCATTACACCGCGGATTCCTATACATCACGGGTCAAAACTAGATTTTATTTTGACCCAGGTAAGGTCCACAGTACCAAATAGCTCTTTTTCACAAGCGTCCTCCTGGCCACAAATGAACACATTCCTGCGGAGGGAGCTGGTTAGGAACGTTGGGTTGCTCGGTCAATGGTTAGGGTCGCTCGGTCAATGGTTAGGGTCAACGGCGGCGTGGTGTATTCCGCAAATATGCCCGACTGTGAGGGCGGGCACAAGCCGGCGTGAGTAGGTTAAACGTTGAGTTTTATAAAGGGCACCACGGGGTGAACAGCCCCTCCCCACCCAGCCCCACCCCTCCCATTTTTGGATGCACGACTAACGGACGGACACAATACTCCCCTGTGGGCTGGTGTAACCAGGAGGTTCGGTTCCTACCAGTATAAGCTCAACGAAGTGGCTTATCGTGTGTAAATGTATGTCCGTCAAATAACTGTAAACGCACGGTGATTGCAAATGTGAAGGGAAAAAACCGGAGACAATTCCACGCGACCACGGGGAGAAGGGACACCGCAAACTCCAAATATTCATGCGGCAGGGTCGAAACCCACGACCCCCCTTGCATACCGCGGTACCCCGAAGTAATGTGGCGTTCAATTGCCCACACGTCCTCTCTTCATTGATTGTGCATGCACAGTTACGGCAAATTAGTCACCCCGGGCCCTCTCAACTCCCCCGGTCGCTTCGTTTGCAGCTGGGTAGACTCAGAATCGCAAGGCACGGTGAACACGTGCACTCCCCCCACATTAACGCATCGTTTTGGTTTAGCCATGCTTGTTTGTTGTAGTAGAGTTAGCCTGATAACTTTAATCTACATTGTATTATGGTTATCGTTTCACTTGCATCCCACCTGGGATTTTTGCATACAGCGGTGTTTATTCTGGAAGACTTTGCTGTTTTTTTCCAGGATTTTTCTGTTGTGTGTAGTCACTTTAAGATGTTTTTGTTTTGTTGCGGTTGCACCCGAGTCAACAGCCGCATGGCTCACAGGGTTATCTCCATCTCCATATATATAAAATGAAAAGTTGTGATGTGTGTCTGTTCAAAATGTTTAGCGTACTTCCCGACATGCAACAAACTTGAAATTTGCCATGTGGGTACTTTCCAGACTATACACCATGCAAAAACTATGACAATACACTTGTGGGGTTTTTTGCGGGGGGGAGAGCTCAATAATGCAGATATTTTTTGCACGGCAAGTGAGCTGTGACGTCAAATCTGTCACGTGACCCGCGCACGTGGAAGCGTACGCATTGCAGTGTAGCGGTGAGCGCGCTGCGCTCCGAACCCGGAGACCTGAGTTAGATTCCCGCTCACGGCCACCACCGGTGACGATTATTTGAACCAGTCCTGGGCCTCCCCGAGGTCGACTCAGCCTCAAACGAGTAATTGGTGTGGTGTGAACATCGCCACTGGAGAGACAACAAAGGCGGCCGGGCGTGGTGAATCCAAGTCCCGGGCGATGCCGGGTAGTAAAGCCAGTGTTTATATATGGGAGAAACCCGGAACGCTGAGTAAACCACGCATGCGAGGGGGGGGGGGGCAACACTTCTCCCAAATGGATGGAACAGTTGGGAGTCCACGTTTTGCTGCACCACGTTCTTCTGGCAAGGCAGGGTTACAGCTTCACGTCCACGGGGAGATTCACATTTTTGGTCCACCAACCCACACCTCCACACGTGTTCGAGAATCTGGGTTTCAGCCACCCGTTAAGCCAGATTATTTGGTGTTGAGAGCACAAAACGTCTCATTCCAGCTGGGAATTAAAAACACCAGTATGACTCTTGCAATAGTCTCCTAAATGTGTGTAGGAGGGTGTGCTACTTGTATGTAAATTACGGTTAGACACAGAAGTCTTGGGTCATTTGTTGACCTTTGATGTCCTTGTGGTATCAACACTGATACAGTCAAAGGCATTTTTGGGTGAGATCGCGTATGTGTGTCGCGACCAATATTATCGTGTTGATGATACTTAGTCCATGAGCCCCTAACAGATATTTCACTGTCGGTACAGTACCATGCGATGGCGTAACTGTAGTGGTTCAAATTTATGAATGTGGCCAACACTTGTGACAAGAGCGGGTTAACACATTCACTCTGATTAACCACATATATAGGTACGGTCACATTTCTGATCATTGGTGGTACCAAAGTTTGCTCTGGCCCATGGACTAATTAGGCCTCTTAACACCTCGTGCCCTCACAATTCGATGAACTCTCACAATACGGCCACAACAACGTAAATGTTGGTGCATTGTAGCAACGATATATGTGGTTGTAGAGCAGTGTTTTTCCACAAACTTTTAGAGGGGGGCCACTTTCGCCGATAAGACATCATCAGTGCGAGGGCCGCCACTGCCTGCAAGGGGTGTGGTTTCACATTTGTGTATTGTCGGGGGCCACACGTCAGGGGCCACACAAAAGGCCACCAGGGGCTGCCAGTAGGCCACGGGCCTTGCAATGAAGAACACTCAAGAGGGTCATACTAATTGCAAACCATAGGCAAATTGAGCAGCCATCAATTCTTACACAAAGTTCGATGAGTGTATCAATTAACAAAAATGTTAAGCTAATCGATGTATTGTGTGGCCATCACTAGAACACACCTTTTGTAACTTAAGAACACCTGGAGAGAAAACAAGGAGTCTTGTCTCAATCATAAACCCCACTCAACTCGACCTTGAAGCTTAAAAGTGCATATTATAAGAGTAAGGTCAAGTGCATTTAAGTTGCCAAATTCTCACCGAAAACCCCTTAGGCTTTTAAGTGGAAAATAATCTATACCACTCATTTTTGCTAATCTCTACTAGTGTCAAAATGTTTAAATATAGAAAAGAAAATCTATGAAAAAATAGTTTTTCAGATTTCACATATCAACATGTAAATTCCAACACAGTGATTGTTTTTAAATGCCAACTAAATGTTTATTAAATATCTGAGATATTTTTTTTTACAATAAGACACAGTAACTTGAAATAAGTTCCAATTATGCATTACATTTTTTAAAAAATGCTTCCTATTATAAATGAATGTAATAATACAATTCCCACATCCAATTTTCAATGGGAATTAAGTGCGCAGCCTAACATTGTGTTGGTAACTAGGTATGCGTGCCCTGTGGACATTTTCACATGCATAGGAAGGCAAGGGAGAACCAGAGCAAACACAGGAGAGAGGTCCAAGAGGTGGTTCATTAATCATTTCTGGAGGCGTCTTTCATGTTCGATCTGTCATTTATTCTACCATAATTGCCGAAGACCACAGCACCAAAGCACACAACCAAAGGTGGCGGGTGGCCGCGCACAATGTCAAACTGAAAAACGCTAACAATGAGCCACTATGTTAAACAGACATTCCCCCCCCCTCCCACCCCCTCATCATCATCGTGAATAGATGGCGGTGCCATACAAGTTGTATTCACGTGCGTGGGTGTGCCTTTACTTTGGGCCTTTTGACACAGGCTGGAGGATTCATGATTTAGTTATCTTTTCCCTTGTAGTTGAAGGCATCACCGAATGGCAATGAGGCCGATGTCGATCAGCTTCTGGATTTTTTTCGCAATCCCTGGGTTCTTCAAGTGCCTGCAAGACAGCCAAGTATTTACACGCATCCATTTGAACAAGATCACTCGGATTTTTTTTTTACAAAAGAACTTCTGCCAAGTGTAGCAAGGTTCACCACTCAATACAAGTGAGGACTTGAAATTGAGCTGTGGGGCTGGGACGGTTGAGATGTGTGGGGGAGCGGAGTATGGGTGGAAGCAGAGAGTGGGGGAGGTGAGTACAGCTGTAGAGTGATGAGTGCACTGGAGGTGTACGTGGCTGAACCTCGAATAAATTAACTGTACTGGCATCACAATGCACGCTGCCTGGATATCCGACGTGCATCTTATTTACTTAAGTGAAGGCTCGGGAGGATTCCCAGATTGTGTCTGCGCAAGTGTCCCGTAGGACAAGGCAAGCACCAGAGACGGGACAATGTTTCGAATCAAAATGGAGCAGCAGAGTATACAGCAAGTGTAGATGGACGCATTCAAAGCTAGAGGTTTTGCTTGGCATGGCTGCATAGATGCATATGAAGAGTAAAAGTGGGCTTGGGCACGAAACATTACTATAAAGGGATTATGGGTGTGATAATCACAGTGGCAGCCAAAGGAGGAAATACGTCCACCACAAAGAAGCAATGAAATCAGCTCGAATGTAGATTTTAGATGGATTATTACATCACAGGACCATGAGAGAACTACTCCGGGAGGCCTTCATCCAACTGCGAATTACGATGGCCACATAACTGTGAGTAACCCATGTCCGTGGTTCTGTGTGGGACTCACTCTTGCAGGGCCCGCGGATCCTTCTGCATCTGCTCCAGGATGATACGCATCGCAGGGTCCGACATAATCTGCTGCACCTCGGGGTCAGACGCTGCACGTCTCTTCACGGCTTCCGGGTCATCCTCTCGCGTGTACTGCGAGATGGTGCACCGTTGGTACCCTTCTGTCGCTTCCTAAGCACGACGCAGAGGGGAGGCAAATGTGTACGAAAACCACGGGCAAAAACGCCACCGCGCACGAGTAGCACAGCAGAAGCACGGTGCTTGTGTGTGTATATATATACACACACAAGCACCGTATATGTAAGCGATCAGGCCAGGTGGCTCTGTGGTAGAGTCAGCTGCTCGCGATCGGAATGTTGAGAATTAAAATCCTATGATTTCAATTCAAATCCTGGCTGGGGGTTGACTCAGCCCATCATTCCTCCGGGGTCAATGCAATTAGAACCAATCTGTGAGGAAGTCAAGTGGTTGTCCCGTGGATATACTCGCTCCTGCCGTAGGAGAGGGGCACCACCTCAAGGCTTACTTGAGCAGGACATCTCTTTTACTTGATAATACAAGCACAGATCTGATATAAACAATACATGCTTACATTGCACCAGTGGAGGAAGGCAAAGGGCAAGATCTGATCTAAGCACACCTCATACATAAGCACAGTTGGCCTCGTTCCCAAGGAGTGTGCTTAAATCCAGCTTCTACCTTATTATAATGCATGCCTTTTGATAAGATGATTTGGGTAACGATTCAAGACTTTTTTTTATTTTCTCAAAATTGTTATCCAAATTATCAGACCTCTCGCAGAGAAGTGCAACCCTTCGTGTTAGAGAACGGTCTGCAGAAACGGATATCACAGATCTACAGTTGACATGACCTTCAAGTGACCTCTGGTCCACACGGTAGCAATGATCGTCACGTGGTCATCAAACTGATATTTTGAATTCTCAGGGATAAAATTATCTTGTGTGCAGGACCAAGGTTAATATCATGGGTTCTTATATCCTGTCATTGGTGACCAAGCTGAGATCAACTCAAATCCAGGCCCAGAATAGCTGGGCCTGGATTTGAACCCAGGGTATCCAAGCGTTGCCAAGCTCAGCGTTCTGACAAGTCATCCAGCCACCTCAAGTAAATATATTTTTCATTGTGGTGAATGTAGTAGCACCACCTTGTGGCTCCATAGGCCACATGAACCCATTACACAATACAAATACATTTGATAACATCCATTCTCAGGGCATGCGACCCAATGCCTTAGAAATCAGTGTTAAAATGATCAATCAGTGCATTTCTACACACTATCACGCAGACACCGACACGAAGGAGAGTGTGGCAGGCAGTACCTTGCAGTTAGGGTCGAGCTCGATGGCCTTCTGATAGACATCCATGGCTTTGGCAAAGTCCTTCATTGCTTCCATGGCAGCAGCCTTCCTGGTGTAGCCCTTAACTGGAACACACAATTTGAATATTCCCACATTGACTCTAGTTTTGAATTCCAATGGCTTGGAGGGGGTACAAATGGGGCTTAAAGCAGCCAATTACATTGTCAATGGCACTTGTGCAAAGGAGCATCTCTTGAAACACTTACTGAACGTCGGATCCAATCGGATGCAGTCTTCACAGTCCTGTCGGCGCAGAGTCAACAGTCAATGTTTAGCGTTGCCATTTGGAGGAAGATGTTACAAAAATATGAGCGCATTGACAAGGGATGCAACAAAACAATGCAGGATCTGTGGCACTTCCAACAACATATTACAGATTTGCAAATTTCGGCAAACTATTTACAGGACAACCTATTCAAACCGTTTGGTAAATGCAGAAATTATTTTTCACCGCACATAGTTAACCACACTAATAGGTGTGTACTAATTATGTAGGTATATGGTTCTAGGGATCAACACCTGGACCCCCACTCCCTCCTCACCAACCCACACTGACCACCATGGTGAAGTATGGTCAAACAATCGCCACGACCGTTAGAGCGTGGGGGGGTCTTAATTCAGGAGTGGATTAATAAAAGCTTACCAATTATCTAATGTTTTGCCTGCATTTACATGGTTAATCTATGACCAAATCACCCTGACTTTGCTCAATACTGTATTGTCCAATCTCTGCAGCTAAGCAGGATCAAGCTTGTAGTGTTTGGACAGGCAACTGCTGTGCACGATAGGGTTGGTGTTGTTAAAGACTGCATGATTGGCAGCAGAAGGCAGTGCAGCAGGATCTATTGTTGTCCCGTACTTTCTCGTCAACCCGCACCTTCCAATACATCGAGACAAACCCAGCGTCGCCTGTTTGCCTAAAATCACACCACCCCTTCTGGATCAATGCAGCCTGACTCCACTCCACAAATTAAAATGAAGGCAAGAAATGGAAGCAAGTCTGGACTGTGACCGACGTCAAAAGTAAACATCTCATACAAGATCCTACCATGGAACCTCCCGCTTTCAACCTTCCACGCCACCAACGGTCGACCATCAACCGAATCAGGACCGTGCATGGCCGATGCGGTCACCCCCTATGCGCAAAACGGCGCATCAAAGATTCGGCGGCCTGCGAGTGTGGCCACAAATCCCAAACCATCGACCGCATCGTAAAAACTCCGCTACTGCTGTCTTCAACCCCTTAAAAGGAGGAATGGACGAGATCCACTATACGTCTGAACAGGCAATCGAGTGGATAAAACATCTACGATGACATCTTTCATCTATGAATAAACCTTTTGTGCACCTTCGCCAACAAACCCACACTGGCCAGCGTGGTCAAGTCCGGTCACACACGGCATGGACAGGTCCCTTGTCCAGCAGTGGATTTGACAAAGGGCTGTACATGTTCCACTCATATGTTATTCAGAGCGCTCAGAACCTTTAGTGCCAGTTGGAACTCCGCCAGCTTGGTGTAGCATGCAGCGCGGTTGCTGTACAGCTTGGCGTCGTTCGGATTGCGGCGCAGGGCTTCAGAGTAGTGCCTCATGGCCATCGGGTAGTCCCCTGTGCGGAATCGGGAACAAGGACGGTGGCAATAAGTGCATTGGTGTGGCATGTCGCAGCTCCCATTACCCACACGGCACCGGCTGTTCTTGCGAAGCTTCGCGGGAATTTGTAGGCGGATGCAACCGAAACTTTTTTTCCCCAATAAACCGCTGCACCGTTGTACAGTATTCCCTCGTTATTTGCGAGGGATAGGTTCTCCGGGGATGGTCATGAATAGCAAATTTCATGGATAATGATATTGGCCAACGAAAACCTTAAACATATAGGCTATTAAATACATAAAAAATATCATATCACCAAAAAGTTTAAATATTAAATTATAAATATTAAAGTATTGCATCACTTTTTCTTTCACCACTTTCTTTCTCTCTCTCAACGCAGTAGAGTACCAGGTGCGATTCGCAAACGGCCAATATCGTGGATAGCAAGTTCGTGAATAACGAGGAAAAACTAAATTTCAGTTTTAATATCGCATGCGTGGTAAGAGTTACCAGTGGTTAAAAGTTAACAATGATGAAAAACAGTGATGTATGACTTAGACTTTCGTTTCTGTCTTAATCTTCGTTAAATATACTAGGGCGGGCGAACACTGTGAACACGGCAATCCAAGTTCGCTAACATCAATGGCACGTGAATTCTGAACCAGTCCTGGGACCCCCCACCCCCTTCCATATTTCGCCCAGCCACAACCGACTGGCGTGAAGTATGGTCAAACAACCTGCATAACTGACACGGCGTGCGGAAGCGGGAGTGGATTGACAAAAGAGCTGCACATTATATAAATCCACAGGGAGGCACACAGCTGGAACACGGCTATTGGATACGCGCTCCAACTCGGGTCGGTTACGCAAGCACATATGGCAACCATTACTACTGGCTGCGACAGGTGCCAACTATGAAGCTGGAACATTTACGTTGTCAAATGGGTGAAAGGTTAATCAAGCCAGCATCAATAAACACATCTTGCTGGATGAACAGCTTTGCAATGAGTGTCTTGTCAGGGCTCTGCAGGGACAGGGTGTCGAAGACACGCACCGTTAGTGAAGCTCTCATTCCCCTTGCTCTTCTCCTCCAGGGCCAGTTCGGGGTTGATGTATAGCAAGCGCTCCTTCTCTGCCAGAATTTTTTCCGCCTGTGCAGAGCGCATACCATTTTGGTGAGCCAAGGCTAACCAACAGCAGACGCCAAACACTTTCTTTTGGGCTAGCTTACCATGCATTTCTTACATTAAACCACGGATATGCCGATCAATTACATGAATCCTTGCAAAAATACTTCTTCTAAATGTCGCTTATACAAAAGCTGCAGGATCTAGCAAAAGGAATGAAGCAATTAGGAAGATGTGGCGGCATCATAAATGAAGGTCCGATGGCCTCTTTTCTTGACACAGGTCATGCAACCAAAAACCTTTTTCCAATAAGGATACACAAGGTCCACGATATACTCTACAATACCCAAGGCCCAATCATCACTGGCAAAGTTTACTGCACAATTATTTGTTTTGTAGGTAAGCTGTGATACAATTGGGATTTAAATAGTGTCTAAATACAACCAAACCTCAAAACGCTCTACAAAAAAGGTGGGCATCATTTATATTACCGAAAGAGACGGCTATAGAAAGAAGTCTTGAGCCTGAACTTGAACAGGGGCAAAGAATCAACAGCACAGCGTTCCAGACTACAAGGGCAGCAAAGGAGAATGACCAACCTCCCACTGAGTGAAGACAGAACCACATCACTATATGCTATTTCTGCCATGCTCTAAGTGGATGCATCGCTGGCGACAACTGCCCTGAGAAATGGCCCTAGGGTTCTTCAGTTATATATTTTCCAGCAGGCCACATCATAAAATTAGCTTGTGCTGGTGGCCCACGTGACGTCATGTTTTGACATCCGTCCATGACCGCCAAAAGTCTCCCAGTTTTTTGCTTGTATCCCAATAATCCTTAACACTTGTCTACAGCTCTCTCACCTCCCTATCGGTTCTTTATTATCGCTTTCATCTCAGAAGTACTCTCAATATTTACGCCGATGAGCCATGGTTTCTCGGAACCACGGCACGAGAATAATATAATCCTTGGCTGCATTAAACAAACACCAGCTGTGTGGGGATCTCTCACCAGCTGGCACTTCTTGAGGACGTCAGGTGTGCGATGTTCCGTAAGGGCCTTGTTGAAGGACTGGATGGCCTCCTTGTACTTCTCCTCCTTGAAGTTAGAGTTTCCAATGCGTGCATATGCTCTGTGATGTGACAAATCGTGGACAAGTCATATCACCGTTGCAGCCTATTCATTCAAGATAACTTCAAAGCTCGTGCTTATTAGTTGTGTTATTAGTATTACGGCGGCGAGATGTTAACTACCTCGCCTGGCATACAGGACGTTGTGGGTTCGATCCCAAACTCCTGACGCCTGTATATTTGGAGTTTGCATGTTCTCCTCCTGGTCACGTGGATTTTTCTCTTTTCCCCTCCCCATTTAGAAATAGGTGTTTTAGAGTATTTGGCTGCTATAAATTTCCACTTGCTAAGCCACTTAGTTGAGCTGTCATTTGTGATAGCCAGGTTGCTTTTGAAAAAGATGTATAATTTTTTTTTTTATAGTTTATAGTATTATGCTTGTTTATCCAAGAAAGTCTCACCGAGTCTCGATACTCTTTTTCAGGAGGGTCCTGCCAAGTTTTTCGCTCTAGCGGGCGATGTTGCCGAATGCAATCCCAATTGATCAGCCCGCAGGCACTGGGACGTTTGGCCAAAACAAGGGACACAGCACGTTTTGTCTAGCCACGGGAGGAAACTAGAGAACCTGGCGGAAAACCCATGTAAAACGTGGAGAACATACAACCTCCACACAGAAAAGCGTTTGTACATTATGCCCATGTTCTATATGGTTTTCCTACATTAAGCTTAATACATCACAATTGTTGTTGTCCATTGTAGATGCATACATCCAAATGTTTGAGTCCTAGATCAAGGTAGTCTCATGATTGTAAAAATATCCCCCTCCCAATCAATTGTATCCCAATTGTGCTATCGGTGTCACGGCACAATATGATGATTCCATCTGAGCCACTGTGTTGGAGAAAGACCCACAGAAGCGGATACCAAATTAAGTGCACAACCAAATATGATGTGGAATTTATGTAGTTATTGATGCCGAATAACTACACTTCAGAACCTGATTTAATCACAGGCAGCTGCCTGGATTTGAACCGAGGATCTGTGGTGCCCCGATTTAGCGCTAAGTCACGTATAAGGTAGCTTAAATTTTTTTAAGGTAGCTATTTAATCACGAATAAGTCTCCCTTACAATGAGAGCCCCCCCCCCCAAGCACCTGTAGGTTTTTTTCACTCCTGAAGCAGAAATTGCACACTCACTTGGCTATGATCTTGTAGTCCTCGCGATTTTCTCGTCCCACCTCAATGGCTTTGTCGCACTCCTGCCGGCACTTTTCATACTCGGCTTGCTCAAAGTACACCGCTGCAACGTACGTACATCACGAACCAGTGCTGGATTATTCTCATTCTCCTCTGAAAATGTAGATTAATGTCACCGGCACTGCAAGGTCACCAATACCACTTTGCCAGCGGTAAATCCTAGCCGAGTCAGTGCAGATCCACTGCGGTATGGGCGATTTTCCACTGGCTATTCTCCTGTGCCAAGCTGGAATCAAACCCTTGATATGCAACCCTCAGAAGACATCTTGATCGGGGGCCAAGCAGGGCCATTGGTAATGATGCATTTCAGTGCACGTGACATCAGTAAGTACACCGAAGACACAGCATCAATTCACATGCATGCGACTCTACTCATTCATTACAGGGCGTAACCATTAACAGTCGAAAAGCATTCTGGTGCCTCTTGACCAACGCCGGCTGGCTTGGCAGGGCCCTGGCTCGGCTTGGTTGTGCAGTGGACGGTGGTCTTACCGGCCTTGTTGGAGAGGTAAGTCATGTTAGTTGGGTCCAGCTGAAACGCTTTGTCGTAATGCTCCAAGGCCACATCGAAGTTCTTTTGCTTGTATGCGGAATTGCCAAGTTCTTTTTCTTGCAGAGCCTGAAAAATGTGAACAAGCTCAACTATCGCTGCTTAGAAATACACTGGCCGATTTGTTGAGCTGCTCATGACCGAGTCTGGCACGTCAATTACTTTGCTCAAAAATCGCATCGCAACCTCACGATCACATTTTCTGGATTCACGGCTTATTGAACAAGAGACTAGTGGAACTGTATGAGAAATAATACATGAATATAGACAATACAAATGTAAAAATGGGACAAAAAAATAATGGATTCTTGAATCGAATTGTGACACGAAATTGAGAAATGTAATTTATGACCAGGGTGGGTGATTTGTTGCATGCCTACATACAACTGTCATGACTAACAAATGGGAGGCCTTCATCCAGCAGTCAATGGGACACAGTTCTGTAAATTAGGATTTTTTGTTATATAATATGCTTAAAACTTGACATATCCACAAAGAGAATTTTAGTTATGGGCTGACCAAAATTGCAAGTGGAAATGTTACTCTTCTTTATTTTTTTACTTAGGCTTAAGAAACTTTGTATATGGACATTTTTGAAGAGTGCTAAAACCAAATGTTATAATCGGATTCTCGATAATTCCATATTTTGGGGACTTTTTGTTTAAAAGCGTGCTCAAAAGCAGGTCACAGTCCGTTTCTCCAGTTGCTACCACGAGAAATATAAATAAAGAATGGTGTCGTTAATCAAACAGATATATTTTTTCCCCCCAATGCAAACCTGGCGCTTGTTCTCAGGAATGTCCTCCTCCATGGGCTCTGGCTTGGGTTCCGGTTTGGGCGTCGATTTGGTTGGAGGCGTGGCGGGCGAGTCGTCCTCGTCATCGTCATGCATCTGCAGGTCGACTCCCAGCAGCACGCTCAGCGTCACCATCACCCGCGGATCTTGCAGCTTGCTGCAACGGCGGCAGACCACCGTCAACAAGCAGCGCGGTGTCACAACTCGGGCGGCGTCACAGCTCAGTTAAGCATCACAGGCCATGCGGTATCACAGCCCACAGGGGGAGCAGCAGTTACATGCACAGTAATACAAAAATATAATGTAGGGGTTGTTGCTGCAGAATGAGTCACCTCCTAATGAGACTTTGATTGCGGGAGTAGAAAATACGTGGAGGGAAGTAGAGTGAAATGAGTGGCAGAGGTAGGTAAGGGTGAGTCCGTGGAGGATTGTGAAGACAGTGTGATCTTTAAATTGATCTAGAATTGAATTGGGTGCCAGTGGAGGCATCGGCTGGAGTCTGGCAGCTGCACAAGATTGTGCCATCACACCTGGCAATGAGGTTGGGGTTGGCCTGCAGCTCAGTGATCAGCTGCTGGTAAGTGGGGTCTCCCAGCCACGGTCGTGTCCGAGAATCGCTCTCCAGCTTTTTGATGAGGTCAGGACTGGAGAACGGGTTGGACAGCGATGGTCGCGTCTTGGTGGCTGTGGAATTATTGCAAGACAAAAGTCAAGTCAGGTGTGGGAGCAATACCAAGACAGTGTGTAGTAGCATCCACCCTCTCATGCCATCCCCTAGGAGGTCCCTCATGGAAAATTCCCAAAAGTGACTCCCCTTCGGGAGGGGTCCCTCCTCGGAAAACCCCCAAGCGAGCTTTCGTAAGAGTGCCTCTTTGCAATTCCCCCCAAGCGAGTTATCTTCCAAGGGGTCCTTCCTGGCAAAGCCCCAAACGAGTTACATTCAACCCACCAGCTCAAAGAACCTGGTGGGTATGGGTCAACCAAGGGTGAGAGCGAGAAGCCACGTACTCGGTGCTATAACTGACATTCTCTTTTTCATGCTGATAGCAAGTTTCGTGCTACGTTTTCTAAAATAAAAAGGCATCTCTATATTGATCCAAAAATCTATATAAAAACTCCTGCATAGGCAGCAGACATGTCACAATTTACCCCCTCCAGCAATGCAATAAAATGCCACAATGAGGAACCAGGATTAGTTTTGGCGATCAATATTTACGTCTCGTTTTTGCCATCTTGTTTATATTTATCTTTTGACTGTCTCACTTATACAATTGTATTTTCTACGTTGACCAAAATGTAACTATACAATGTAATTATAATACAGCATGAAATTTAACTAGTGGAGATAAACAAGCGGACTGCCCACAACACCAAATTATTAGTCTTAAAATTTAGTTGAAGTTCCTAAGGTGGAGCCAATGGCAGAGCCAGAATTTTCAGGTAGGGGGGGGCAACCCCTCCATCAATGAAAAATGATCATTGTTAGTAAGGACTTGTGCCTTGCTTTTTATTCGACGCGTGTGTGGCGATGGCGCAGCCATCCATCAAGGGTCGAATTCAAACCGTATGTGATCGGCATCGCGCTCGCTGAAGGTGTGTTTGCCTTTAGGGAAGTCATGTACTGTGTACACAACTGCGCACAATTCTGCGAGTTACTTATAACTGCTTTGCCGTTACTTATTGCCAATTATGGACTCAGACTATTGTCCTATCATCTCATAGAGTCCCTGGCATGTAATAATATGCTACACAGTGGCAGTGGGGGTCGCAAAATGCCGATGTATTACTAATAAACCCCAATGATCCGATCGAAATTAGGGATTTCGATCGGATCATTGTGGGGGGCACGTGCCATCCCACCCCCTACACTGGCTCCGCCAGTGGGTGGAGCCAAATTAAGACATCTTAACTCGGAAAGTAATAAAGGATCAATTCATTGCTGAAAATGATTTATTACGCTTCTACACATCGAACTACATACATAAGAATTAATTATTAACGATCTATGTAAATTACATATTTAATGTTACATTTCGGCTCCTGAGGAACATAAGTGCACAAATAAGAGATTTCTTTTGACTGAAAATAAGACGGTACAAAAAAATCTGATAACCCAAAACAATCTCGCTCTTCAAATATCAGGCAGATTAAGTGGATGACAATATTGAATTATTAAGTGAATTGTGGGCCAGTTGTTTGGAGATTATTCAATAAAGAGATATAAAATTGGATTAAAAAGCATTACAATGAAGCTGGCATGGGCTAACTTGTAAACATACGAGTAATGTATTTTTTCTAGGAGAACGATGAAACGATCCAAAAAAATATGGATTCTTGTATAAAATCACCAAACCCGGCTCATGATAAATCGTCAAAGTGTTGGGAAGACGGAGGAGTGAATAATTACCAAGTTACTAACACAAGTAAAACCAAATTCCTTAAGGTAGACAGGACCTTTTAAGTATATTCCAAAAGATTATGGGAAGGAAGAGGAATACATTCAGAACCATGAATGACAATCACAAATTTCACATTTCATTGTCGTGTGCCACACTTTGCATCTGGTTCAAATTTCAGGTTAAAAAGTGTATTTGTTTACAGAAGTTATAACTCATGAGACCAGAACAGTCTCATCATCAAGAGTGTCACCTGGGTCACCAAAATGACAAAGGCAATAATAAAATACAATGAAACATCATTCTTTCCAAGTATGTGATGGAAAAAATGATTGAAATGGATAAAATAAAAACCAAATTGACAGCCACAGTAAAACTATAGCGTAATAGAAAAAAAAATATATAACAATGCATAAATATATATCAACTAGATTTTTTGCCCACCAAAGGGCAGGTGTATATTGCAGTAAATGTGAAATATTCAATAGAAAAACAGTTCAGCTCCTGATTATTAATGAGGGGAGGGGGCCTCATGTGGAGTGACGTCACGCAGGGGAGTGGGTCTCATGTGGAGTGACGTCACGCGCGGAACACACAACACATTCTGGCTTATTTGATTAACTTCTTCAATAAAGAAACGTCCAATTTAAAGCGAATTTGCGTAAAAATAATTATTTCTGCTCGGCCTTCTGCGGATTGTAAAAATCCACCCACTCATGATTATTAATGACGGGGGGGGGGGTCCTCTTTTGCAGTGACGTCACGTACGGATGTAGCAGTGTGCTGCGTATATTTATTTTTTACCGTCACTTTCTGTAAAGAAACGTCATATTTGAAGCGACTTTGCGTAATACATTTTTTAAATCAGCTCGACCTTCCTCTGCGTTTTGTGTAAAAATGCACCCACTCATGAATATTAATGAGGGGGGGTGGGCCTCATGTGGAGTGACGTCATGCACGGGACACACCCATTCTTGGCTTATTATAGTAGGAAAATGAATAAAATTAACAGTTAAGCATCACACTACAACATTGGAACCTCATTTGCCAGTAAAAAATATGATAATTGTTTTTTTACCCTTTTATCTGGCAACAAAACTGACACCTTTTTTACGAGGAGTCATGTTTGTATAGACCAAAATACCTGCAGTCATAACGCCTTTTGGCGTCATCTGGTCCAACACCATGTGAGACTAGGCTCTAAGGAAAGCTGTCTCGGGTGTGGACCAATCAACTTCAAGGACAGTGCATACATTATCAGAGTTATGTTTTTTGTTTGCATTATGACTGCAGGTATTGTGGTCTATGCAAACATGACTCCTCGTAAAAAACTGTCAGTTTTGTTGACAGATAAAAGGGTCAAAAAAACAATTATCATCACACTACAAATTAGGAATTCCCAACACATGGGCTTGCATGCAAATCTGGCACCTGATATGCGTTTCTCAACGTTCTTGAGTCCGTCCTTAAGCTGCGTGTTCCCGGACTCGTGCTTCAGCCCTTCCGTGTACGTCTTCTTGGCCTCCTCCAGCTGCCCCAGGAACTCGAGAGCTGCCGCCTTCCGAGAGTAACCCTGCACGAAGTCAAAAGACAGATCACCAATGAACGAACGGTTCCATTAATTTATTCAGCACCAATTTATAGCAAGGTAGCGATACAATAATTTTTACAAAGGGCAAACAGCCGTATGCAAAAAATATCAAATCGATGCTTTGCCAAACGGCACACCAAGAGCATCGCCACCAGCAGTTCATTCAAGTCACCCGTTAGCACACGTAGGCTTACGCGACCAACATTATTCATAATCAAGTTTTTTTGGGTTGGATCGCATAAATATAAATGTGTCGTTCACCAACCACTACCCGACACAGCCAATAATGTGACAAACCTTATTAATTGGCTGTGTCTGGTGATGGTGGATGAACAAAACATTTATATTGACGCGACCTAACCCAAAAAACACCTTTATTATGAAGTCACCCTTTGCTCGCAGCTCACTGAAACCCCAACATTGTGTTGTGCATGCACCAAACATCGCTGAAGTCACCTTGCCCCAGTCGGGCTTGAGCTCCACAGTCTTGCAGCCATCCTGCAGTGCCTGTTTGTAGTCGCCCTTCTTGGCGTAGGCAGCCGAGCGGTTGCTGTAGAGCACGTGGTTCTGGCTGTCGAGGGCAATGGCGTCCGTGTAGAAGCGCACGGCATCCTCGACGTTTCCCGCGCTCAGCGCCTTGTTCCCCTTGTCCTTCAGCTCGTTCACCTGTGCGTGCAGCACCAACAGCAATAGCAGCAGAGCAGCAAATGCGTGAGCAGAGGAACAGCCCCTGAGTCCAGGGGTTGGTCAGTACCAACTTGAGTGACAAATACTACCAGTATCGCCATGGGAAGGACGTATCCACCCCTGAGCTGAAAGCTGTGTGTGTATAGTCGATTTTATAGGCTTCCTATTTATTTTAATATTCCATGTACGTTTTGTCGCATTCGTTTTTTTACAAAATATTCTCTATAAAGCATACTATAGTGCCCACCTTGAATGATCTCTTTCTCCTAAAAAGCTACCAATGACCTTAATATCATACATTTGTGATTTGTAAATATATTTATTCAAGACAATTGTTAGCATGTGCCACTTGAGTGGTATGATTATCCTTATTTGGGCCATTGTCTTGAGCACTAAAAGATAACGGTGAGCTGATGGAGAAATAAAATGCGTCATCCTTGTCAGATGTCAATTTACTAATGTAGTGTGTGTATTAAAAGCATCTCAAAAGCCTTTCTTCGCACCTCTGTGATCCACTTTGGCAAGTCTACCAGCGTTCTACATTTAGATTTAAATTAGCTGATGTGCTTCATGCACCTTTGTTGATTAGCAGCATGTAGCAGACAACGTAAATGGGATTTGAGAAAAGGAGTATTGTGGTGCTACTGTTACAAATGGTTCTATGCCACCAAAAATAAAATCTATTTTTTCATGAAAGAAAATTCACCCAGCCCACAAACACATCATGAAAAACATATATCGCATAGAATATGGCCATTGCTCTGGTAGTGCATTACAATAATGCACTCATGTGCATTGCAACATCCACCACATGACGGAAACATAATCCATAACACAGGTTTTTAGATCGCGTAAATATGGGTATTCATATTCTTGGTTCTTTCGGTTAAGTCACGTAGATAGAAAATAAAAAGAAAATTAAAACATGTGGCAACCGTGCAAGTGACATGCTGCATTGGAATGTAATGCAGAGGCCTAACACTGATCAATACAGGGGCCCAAAGTCAACAATGGTGACTGGGCTGCCATGCCATGATGCTCGCAAGGTTGTGCAGTATTTGGTTAGAGAGGCGTTAAATAGTGCTTTATTTGTTATCACCTTTATCATCCTATCAGCCATACATCCGGAATTCACCCGATCTTCTCAAATCTATATAGTGCTTGAAAGGGGAACCATCACGCACAAACTGGCTGTTACAAGGCTTGATTGAGGGCTACGTTGCGGATAGTAGCCCTGCAAAATACATCGTTTTACCGTCCTTCTAAGCTCCCGCGTCTGTTCCCCGCCTTCAACAATATGCATTCACCAGTGTAGTATATGGTCAAACAACCCACATTCAGCAGCGGAATGAACAAAATGCGTACATTGTGACATTTTGTCCCATGTCACTTGCACCTTCAATTCGCCTAATCATCGTCAGATATTGCAAACTAACCACGGTTAAGCTTGGCGTTGGCGAGTACAGTACTAGGATGGAAGACTGCTTAGGTGTTGTAGATTTCGGCTACAAGGTGACCAAGAGATGCAGTACAGCAATGGTTTATCTTAATTTCGTGGCCGAATTTTGAGTGTATAGGCGCTCCCGTTTACTCCAACATGAAACACGTCAATGTCACTGGAAAAACATCACAATGGAAAGCACTAAGGCTTCCCTGGATAAAGAGAACATTATGCTCATAACCATCACCACGAGTACCAACGTCCTAAAAAAAACGTTACGATCGTGTCATAAAGAACATCATAATCACATGTTTCTGACCCGCCCCTACTGGATATATGCGAACAACAGATTTCACAGCTCATCGGATTTCTCCAGGATAAATGCACACATTCGGACATCCATTTTGTCAATCCATTGCTGGAGAACGGCCGGCGCGGGGTTGGCGAAAGTGATTTGACCATACTTCACCACGCTTGGTCAGGGTGTGTTGAAGGCGGGGAGCATCGACATGATTTTGCGCCACCGCTCTCCGATGGCCATCCCTTGCTGCAGCCTATAACAAGCACTACCCCAAGCACTATTCAGGCACCTTTCACAGCCTCAACATGACTTTGCTTCCTAGGCCTGACGAGATCGGCGCAATCCAGGCGATTTGGTCATAGTCCATTTCATTACATAATCATCGTCACCACCATGTATTACCCTCACCACCACATCGCCAAGTAACCAAAACCATTGTCACCCATCATCAACCACCACCACCATTACCGTCACTCGCATCTCCAATTACCGGGGGGCCTCATGGCCCAACTTTAATGTCTAGGGCCCACGCAACCAACGCAGCGCTAATCCACAAAGGAATGACGAAATCGGCCCTCAAAGCAAGCTCACAATCAGCATCATTCTGAAATACACACGGTACTAATATATATGGAAAAAAAAATAGTTTTTCCCAAAACCCCGTAAACCCTCACTCGACCTAAGCCCACACGCGGTCAATGGCCCACGCCGGCTCGGACAACGGATCTAGGCAAGAGCGTAGGCTCGGTGAAGCCTCGGGTTTGACAACTTACACCGGGCCGCACAGGAGAGCCGTTGTATTCATTAATAGCACGTTAAATTTGCTCGATTAACTCAATTTCGTTCGGTTAATTATTGCCTTGTAAGTCAGAGAGCCGTACCTTAGCTTGATCTGCCATGGTGCACCTTGCCGATCGTGCGCTTCTCAGACGCAGGCTTCTGGAACTTTCGTACTTCCTTCCCACGGGGCCGTCCACTCTTCACAGACGGGGGGGGGGGGGCGCCGGAGATTTGTCGATTGGCTGAATTTTTTTTATTTTCACGCTAAATAATAGTTCAACGTTTTTTTGGCATGAATAATGTGATAGATAATATTTGCAATATTTTACTATGTGTTTTTGTTGACGTGTTATATTAAGTTGACATCGTTATGGTCTAGATCATTATCCCCCCCCCTCCATTATGGGAAAGTGAACCGGTCCGTGGCTGGGCGGTGTTGAATGGAGGCGGCGTGGGCTCAGAACATGCGCGAATTTGTCGTCACTCGTCCCAGTCATTTATAATTTCTTTTTTTTCCATATCAAAGTTGTTGTTTTTTTAAACCAAATTCGCGTCAATTAAACGCATACGACAGTTGCTTCCTGTTTGAAAAAATTCCACAACTTGTATGCGCATTCAGATGTATTTTGTAATTCTAATATTAATAGCAACCACTTTTTTGTGTGATACTGCGTTGGCAGTGGCGTACACGCAGCAAAATTTACAAAAACTCACATTTGGATATAACACTGCCATAAATGGAACAAATTATATAAGAGGCGACGCTTCAAGCAATCGCCCTTAAAAGCAGAGATCAGTGAAAACAATATTTAGAAATGTGTAAATTATTTTTTATCGAAGTGTCTTTTGACAAAAAAAAGTTTCAGTAAACAAATTCAACAAGCAGACGATTCCGGTTTGTAAAAAAAAATGCATCATTGCCCACATAAATATGTAAAATAAAATATGGTTTGCAATCAGGAATTTAATCCTGGATTATTAATTACGGTACATCGTAGGATTGTGAGCGGTGTCGGCGACATGGATATACAATGGCTGATGATAATTCTCAATCATCAAAAGGGTACTATTAATATAGGGATGTTTGGGCCAATTCCATTCGATTCTTGGGTGGAGGAAGCCTGACTTGAGTACCCAGAGAAACTTCACCAAGCATCATAGGATGGGGTAATGCTGAAATGGTTCATAGACCCACTTGCTCAACTGCCTGCATTGCCACCTCACATTCTATGACCAGGCAATGTATTTAAACGTCCCACGACCTACATAAAAGCATTCTGAATACAAGGGAGAGTTGTTTTGCTTCAACGAGTAACCCGCACGTATGTTGGACGGTACCGACCGTCTCTCCACCCCTCCTTGTCAGCCAGCCAGTAACACTTTTATCTTAAATAACTATTATTACTATTTATTAACTTTTTTAAATTTTACCCGGTAAGGCCCACTGAGATTTTTTAAAACTCTTTTTCAGAAGCGACCTGGCCACAAATGATAGCTTAACGAAGTGGATTATCATGTGGAAATTTAAGCAGACAAATACTCGAAACGCATGTTTCGAAATGTGGAGGGAAAAACCAGAGGACCCGGAGAAAAATCCACACGACTACGGAAAGAACATGCAAACATGCAAACTCTTAATATACAGGCATCATGGCTGGGATCGAACCCACAACCTCTTGTACATGTCATGGTAGTTAATATCTCGCCACCGTGGCAGACTTGTGTGCCAGCCAGCGAGGAATCCAGCCAGAAAAAAAAACTTTTTTTCGAATACAATTTAGCATCACATAACAATGAAAACTTTTTGTCAAATGAGAACGTCACTCGATCGAACTTCTCGTTTGCAATTGTGTCCTGGAACCTGTGTATCAATTGATATATTACGTAACATGACTAGCTTCAAGTGTATATTTTGTTTAGCCAGGTGAGAACTCAATTAAGTAATATTAATTTATTTAACGTGTCAATATCGCCCTCAATAAAGGAGGCATCGGTGCACAATAAAACGGAACGGGGACGGTACAGGGGTCAAAGGGCCACAATGAATCATAAAAAAGAAACCCGTCACGCCCTCACCTTTTACCACCAACTAACTGAGCAGAGTAAATTGCAACCGCGTGTAAAAATAAAGTGCAGCCGTGTACAACCAACAGCATAAGAAAGGTCAGTGATACATACAAATGAGTAAAATAAGTGAAAAGTAAAGATACTGTTTTTATTTTACATTTAACTCAAGGGACTAGGATGAGTCTTATTTGCAACAATGACCTGGGATTACTCTTTGGTTCTTTCGGTAAAGTAATTTATTATTTATTATTTTCTCTTCATACGGGACTTTACCGAAAGAACCAAAGAGTAATTCCTGCATTCACGAAAGCTCCAAATTAATAGCGCGACTAGTGTAGAGATGGAGTGCTTAAATAAACCCGTGTGTGCAAGTGCTTGATGCATTTAGATATAATTCAAGGGACCAGGATTAATCTTAGTTGACATTTCGTGAGTCTAGTCTTTTTATTTCCATTTGTGCACAAGATGCGGATATCGAATTCACAAGTGAAAAATAAAATACCCTTCTCTCTACTGTGAGCGACTGCAATTACGAACAAATTTGACCGTGCAATCTTCGCACTGCCCCAAATATACATTTGTGAGTGAGTTTGTGAGTGATGGTTAAGTTGGCACAGTCGGGGTTACAGCTGGTGCATCTACCATCTCAGTCAGCCAACCCATGGTACCTGGGTCTGTCCGGAGACCTCCTGCCAGCGAGCCTTCGACACTTCACGTGGCCTCAAAGTGCACCCAGCCTGGCACAGGCGCCGTTGTGACGTCACAGTCACTTAGTGACGAATGGTATTGGTTAAGTGAGTGGATGGGTGGGTGTAGATGGGTGAGCGGGGTGGCTGGGTGAGTAGGTGGGCGCTTGAAGTGGGTGGGCGAGTGGGGTTGGGTGGTTGAGGTAGTGGGGGAGGAGGGTGCATCTCAAATTCACCGAGTCTCGGACAAAGCAATCAAACAGCTGAATCACTTCGAACTGAACCCCTTATCGTTTGCTCCTTCGTTTGTCCGCAGCAAATCACCACCGACCACCACCACCAACCATCATCACCTAGCCATGGTCCACCACCACGCGAGACAAAGCCCCGCCCCCCGACGGTGTGACGTCACCTCGTTCCGCTTTAGAGACAACGACAGCCCCGCCTTTTTATTTCCCAATGCGGATAGGCGAACGCGTCTCCCCCCCGCAACTCCCAGTTCCCGCACGCGATTGGCCCAGCGCGCTGTCACGCGGTGGAAGGGGGATGGTCGAGAAGGAGGGGGCGGGGGGGTTGCTCTGTGCGCCGCGCGCGCGTGTGCAGTGGGAAATGTGATCGCGCGTCGCCCGCCGCTGCCATTGTCTGAGCGCCATTTCGCTTTTTCCCTCCCCCCCCTCTTCCCCGTCGGGCGCCCTCCGTTCTTCCCCACCCCTGCACCGCGCGGTCACGGCATCGGCGCCTCGGAACAACGCGAATAAGGCGAGGGCCACGACGACGACGAGGGCCGTCGCGGACGAGGCGAGGTGAGCGCAAGTCGCCGTCGCCGCCGTGATGCGTAACCGACATCGAGTATGGGGAGAGGGATGAGGGGGAGGGGGGGTGGTGGCCGCCTGCGCTCTGCGGACCACGGCGCGCCTCGCTCGGTACCGTTGCCCAGGCCAGACCGAGGCTTTCGCCGTGCAAGGCCGCGATGCATTTTTGTTGTTTCGATTTTTTTTTATTATCGAGGTGGTTTTTTAAAACATTTTTCTGGCGATGCGGTTATTGCTTTGGGGTTGTTAGAGACGTTGAAGGCTGCTGCTGTTGCTGTTATTAGACGACGCACCATGGTTCAGATCTACACCCCCCCCACCACCACCACCCCCCCACACTTCTCTGCTTCTCCGGGTTAGCGGGGAGCGGCAGCCCAATTTGACACTTGGCCAGATCTGCGTGCCTGGCCCCCCAGAGATCACTGCCGCCTGTGTTCGCCCCCCCCCCCCTTTTCGCTGCTCTAAAAGTTAAGCGAAGTCCCCCCGCAGGTAACTCCGAGCGAGACTACCGGGGATGTTGTAGGTTCAGTGGAAGTCGCTAAGGCTCTTTGAGGCAAGTGAAGGCAAGCCCAATCGCTCACCCCATCCTTGCCACGGTACATGTAAATAAGAATATAATAATCGTCGTCATTGTATATAGCTAGAGTTTGGTGGAGGCGTGGGATGCGTAGCCTCTCGAGGAATCTTTAAAAAAAAAGTTTTTAGGGTTCAAGAGTTCATCAGATACTTTGCCCGGCCGAAACTAAGAGATATATACTTGACAAAAAAGTAGTTTTACTGGGTAAGTTCGGTATTTGCAGAGGCTTTCAGTTTATTTTCCAGTTCTTATTTTCAATGGCCCGTTTGGATAAAACACTAAGATGGTTTTGTTATTTGAGAGTGTATAAGTTGAGGGAACAAAAAATAAATCGCTGGAGGTTTTTTGCCACTGGCCACTTGATCACAAATTCCTCCCCGTCTACTGGTCCAGCGGATCTTAAAACAGTAATAATTCGAAATTAACCACGTGCTCAAGGTGGTCTGTTTAATAACTTAAATTAGCCACGTGTGATACGTGGCCAGTTCAAAATAAAGTTGCGTATCGTACATATCACGTGCGATTAATATTTCTTCTAACATTGCACCAACCTTTAAATTCGTTAATTCGTTTACTAAATGTTTGTAATTGCATGTAAAATCTAAGCCTTATGTTATTTTGACCAGTATCGTAATGTCTGTGGTGTTCTCAGGTACGCTTGACTCACACCCATGGATAAGGTTGAGGAAACATTGGATGACTTGAAATCGCCATGTCAAGCTTTATCTGCAGAGGAGGAGCGGGCCATGCCATTTGACGGTGATTCTTCCGACCCCAGAGACACAGACGAGCAAGGCAGCCACCAGCTAACCGTGTCGGAATTAGCTCCGCATTTGGACAATGGCGGGAATGACAATGATGGGACCCACAGGGAATTCCCATCCTCCTCTGGCTCCCAGGTAATAGAAGTTTGTACGGACGCTGATGAAATCGACCACGACGCCATTCGTCCATACGCAGAGGTCGAGACAGATTTGGAATTCGTTTCTAAAAGCCCTGAAGAGCTGGGGGCCAAGCCAAAGACTAAAGCCGCTGGCGTGAGCGCACTCGTGGACTCGTACTTTCGCTTCGCGCCATGGGCTGGCAAGAAGAAGCGCAACGCATGCCGGAGGTCAGACGATTCTGCCTCCGCCGATCGGGAAGGCTCGACAAAAAGCCTGCGTGAGCGGCGTCACGGCAGCGCCGTGACCTCTTTGGGCGACGTGGGTTCAGATGACGACCAACATGCGCCGTGCACGGAGCACACCCTGGCGCAGCAGCAGCGCACCATGCACAATCGCTCTTTCCGTGAGCGGCTCAAGGACACCATGGGCCACTGCTTCCCCGTGCGAGCGCCGCAGCAGAGCAAGAGGCTTGCTACCGCGGGACCTGCATCGCCGCCGATGCTCTCGACATCGCCGTCCCGACTGCAGGGCTCCGCGGGGACGAGCGGGCCTTTCTCCAACAAACGGAAGATCCACCTCTCCGAGCTCATGCTCGACCGCTGCCCATTCCCTGCCGGCACGGAACTGGCACGCAAGTGGCACTTAATCAAGCAGCACACGGCGCCAGTCGGCCGCTCGCAGAGCCTCTTCCTGCCAGGCAGTTTTGACTCACCGGAGGACGAGGAGGACCTGCTGAGGGAGCGTAGGCGGCTGAGCATCGAGGAGGGTGTGGACCCACCGCCAGATGCCCAGATCCACACGTTCGAGGCCAGCAGTCGTGTCAATGCACTCTACAAGCTGGGCCCCAAGCTGGCTCCGGGGATGAGTGAGCTCGTGGGCGACGCCAGGGGAACCGCGGTAGCCGCAGCGGTGGCGGTGGTGGGGGCGTCTGGAACTCAGCCAAGGCCCACCGGGGAGTGCCTCTCAGAGGACGAGGAGAACACGGCGCTGTGTCTTCATCCCCGGCGAAACCGGACCAAGGAGGAGCCGCCCTCGGTGGTACCGAGTGGCATCGGCGGCCTGGGCCAGCTCCTGTACCAACCGGGCGCGATGGCCGCCGCCTCAAAGCGCGTGCACACGCAGATCGACTACATCCACTGCTTGGTGCCGGACCTGGTGGAGATTACAAACAGCTCGTTCTACTGGGGCGTCATGGATCGCTACCAGGCTGAGGCGCTGCTGGAGAACCGTCCCGA
This sequence comes from Entosphenus tridentatus, assembly GCA_014621495.2. Lineage (NCBI taxonomy): Eukaryota > Metazoa > Chordata > Hyperoartia > Petromyzontiformes > Petromyzontidae > Entosphenus > Entosphenus tridentatus. Next base: position 7,889,645 of record CM025618.2, read on the forward strand.
GGGCACCTTCCTGCTGCGCGATTCGGCCCAGGAGGACTACCTCTTCTCGGTGAGCTTCCGGCGCTACGGCCGCTCGCTGCACGCACGCGTCGAGCAGTGGAACCACAACTTCAGCTTCGACGCGCACGACCCGTGCGTGTTCTACGCGCCGGCCGTCACCACGCTGCTGCGCCACTACAAGGACCCGAGCGCGTGTATGTTCTTCGAGCCGCTGCTCGCGACGTCGCTACCCAGGACTTTCCCCTTTGGGCTGCAGCGCCTGTGCCGCGCGGTCATCTGCAGCCGCGTCACGTACGACAGCACGGAGGCGCTGCCCATTCCGCAGGCGCTCAAGGAGTACCTGCGCGAATATCACTACAAGCAGAAGGTTCGCGTGCGGCGGCTTGACGCGCCGCGTGGTTGGCTCAAGTAGCCCGTCGCGCGATCGTTCTCGCTCGTTTTTTTTATTTTATTGGCGACGTCGTCGGTGATTTAATTTTCGTTTTGAGTTTTCTTTCTCTCCTCCACACCCCCTCTTTCTCCCATTCTATTCCCCTCTTTCCCCCCAACCCCGCCCCTTCTCTAGTTGGGGAGCTTTTGCACAGTGTGTATGTATGTAATATGTACGTTTGTTGGTTGGTCGCCAAGTTGACACTCGGCAGGTTTGCAGTACAAAAAAAGAAAAGAAAATGCATCAAAACTGAATGTTTGCTTCAGTTCGAGTACGAGAGGTTATCTGGGCATGCCAGCTTATGCATTTTTCAAAAAAAAAAAGCTATATTGTTTACAGCTGTCCATGGAAAAGGGCATGAACGAGCACTTCACCATACAGGCTGTCCATTTCACTTGAGCTTAAACCGGGGAGCGTTGGATGGGCTGTGTGCAACCATTTGTGTACAACAAGTATGAACGATCATTCGGCTCTCAGCGATAAATCATAGGGCGCGCCGTCACCGAGAAACCGATGACGCCGTTCGTCAATTTTATATCGGGGGGGGGGGGGAAGCGGCGGTGAATTTTGGAAGAAAAATAAATAAATAAAAATCCACGTGGTCAGGAATACTAGCATGTGATTGGCTGCATGCCTCCAAAGAGAGTCGTGGTTTAACGCTAGGTATGACACATTTAGTTTGCTTTGTGCTCTTGCTGTGATTGCTGCCACCGCCTTTTCAAAGGTACATTAATGCATTTATTTGTGTAAATTCCTACCTCAAGATGTATTTTACTTTTTAGTTCTTTTTTTGTTGTTGTTGCATAGTGCTTCGTTGCTATGTAAGCCAATATGTTTATATCAAATTATTTTTTAATACAAAAATTGAACTTAAAAAAAAATTGTAGGATATATATTACAACAAAAAAAGAGAAGACGTTAATTGCTTGACTAATATTTAGTAGCTGCTGCCGCTAAATGCATCACTTGCATGCATCTTGATGTGAATGGCTTTTTGTCGAGTTCACTATGTTTGGTCAAGTGCCGGTTTACGCCCGTCCGTAGGTCTGAAAGAGCCAATCATTTTTTTCTGGCGCACAAGTTTATGAAACCTAGCGCGTTCGAATTTGTATTTGCTTCAACAAGTCTGGCGTACACACAATTGTGCACAGGTTTGTTGACCAACACTGCCGGTTTTGCTTTGAAATGACTGGCTGAAGTCGTCGCTGGGAATTGTTTTTCTTTTTTTCTCTTTGCACTCTCGGTCATGTGCTTAGAAGTTCAGAGGCACTACAATGATTCTCTAAGTACGTTACGGAAAAAAAAATGTTGCTTAATGCAGTAATGTATTATTTCTGCAGTATCGAATGTTGATAAACAAAGTTTATTTTTCGTTTGGAAATCGGGGATGAAATTATTTTTTTTTTGCGGTTACGTGGATTTAGACTGCCGACCGGGCAGGATTGGCTGTAAAACGAGCCAATTTAAATTGTAATTGTTTTGTTTTTTGCTCGTTAACGGAGCTTAAACATGTATCACCATAACTGATTTCCTGTCCTTTCATTGTAATCTTTTCATGCATCAAAAAAGGCACCCCCTGCTTGTGTATATTTCTTGTATTATTACATATAATGGTGCTAAATAGATAACTTAGAAGAAGAAAAAAATCTCGCACTAAAGGATCATAGAGTAAATGGTATATAGCTTTTACGTAAAAAAAACTTTATTGAGACGTAGGTTATTCCATTCATCATCGCAGAATGCTATTTTTGCTGTTTTGACAAAATAGGCAGCCGCTTTTCTTCCCTTTTATTTGCAACATTTCTGAAAATATATGCAACAAGAGGAGAAAAAAAACCCGATCGGCAGTTTTTCATTCAGTGTAGCTTGTATATGCTGTGCGACAAAGTTATGCAGAAACACTTTCAATGTGTCGATGGTGTTTCCTGTACTCTGGGGTAAAACAGCAGCTCTTACTTTGGCTTCACACAAAGCCATATATTACTGCAAACAGCCATTCTCTATCGAATGCATCTCCCCTTTTCTGTATAAATAGAAGGCGGCGAGCCTTCGCTGTTTTTCACAGCGGCGTTTGGAACGCTTTTGGTTGCTGTGCCCGGTGGCGCAGTGACGGTCGGTGGCGAGTTGTCACCGGAGTAGGTGAACGTGGCATTAAAAACCAGTGGGGGGGGCCCCCCCGTAATGGGCATCGCTCGGACGACGATGATGATGATGACGACGATGATGGTTTCAGGTTGGAAGCTGTGCTGCAATATGAAGGGATTACGGTCTAACCCAAAAACCCTTTGCTTTAATGCCACAGGTTTAACAACTAAAATGTGCACTTCCAGTCAAAAAATAATTTCTTACACTGGTGCTAATCTTGCCTCTCTTGGATGGCTGTGATGTGTGTGTTGCTGACGTGGGGTGAGTGCAAGGAGATTCAAAAGGAAGCTGTGAGTTCAACGGTACTGTGCCTTGCGATGTGACCTTTCAACAGGCTGGTATGCCACTGCGACGTTATCGAAATGGCTGATTATTATAAGAGTGGCGACTAAAGTAGCGTAGTTCCTATAGACAGGAAATGCCATCTGCACCGGAGCATATTTCAATGTTATATCGAGAGAAATTATTCTTCTAATTTGTTTGATCAATACATAACATGTTAGCTGCAGTGTCAACCATTCATGTTACTGAGAATAAAAAATAATTCACTTACCTTGTGGGTGATGTTTGCGTGCATTTTTACGCGTATACTGTGACGGGCGAGCAATATCTTGTCGCACTTAACTATTTGGTGATTATGGTCTGTATCAGGTGTTCGAAACCTCGTGCGTGTGCCAAATTTATGTTTAATGTTTGTATCAGTCCTTTTCTGGATGAATAAATACCACCCCACGTATTTTCGGTCAGGGGTTGTTTGACCATACTTCATGCTGGTCAGTACGGGCTAGTGAAGGGTGTCAAGGACCAGTTCATATATCACTCGCCAATATAGCTAACCGTGGCTGGAAATAAAGCTAATATTTTGGGGTTCATAGCGCAATGCTCCACCATCCATCCCGCTCCCGAAATTGATGTTGGATATTTACAACTGCTTATACTGAGCAATGCACTTGAGGTTTTGTGTACAATCACAGCGCCATGTGCTGTCGAACATTTATCGAATGCGTGTTTTGCATTTAACTTGGCATCGCAATTCAGTGTTGCACCGCAGAGATTCTGCTCTTCGACCGATGTTTCATACACATTGGCGACCGCGTGCGCATCCGATACGAGCGTTGTGCCCAAGTACTCGCCACAGGATAAGGAAGGGGGCACGAATGTTCAAGCAGAAGAGAGACCTCCAGAGAAGGCCATGACCTCCACGCTCCGCTGCAATCCCTACGGTGGGAGACGGGCTTGGATGCCACTGGACTCCAAAGACTGCAAACTGAAGAGTGAGTGTTGTCGTTTGCATATTCATATTTGGGGGGGGGGGGGTAGCCTTGCCGTGTCCGTCAGGCAGACTGGCAAACACCCACTCGTCCCCATTCCGTGCGTTCAACTTGAAACGGAGATGGTTTGAAAATGTGACAAAAGGTGTCTCGGGGAGTTGTGAGGTGTCCAGTCTGTTCTCCTATGACGCGGGTAGTTAAGTTACTGAAGGATGGCCCGTTATATAAAAATCGCGTTATATTAAATGATAATGTAGGGGTAAAGCACACTGCCATAACACGTGAGATGCGTATGCAGGCTGAACAAAGACCGAGGCGCGTGGGTAGCATCTAGAAGCATCCAGCATCCTGCCTTCTGTGATGCTTCGAAGCAGCCGTACAACCCCTTGGTCCTCTTCTTGGTTATTTTGGTAAAGTCACGTATAATGGAAATAATAAAATAATAAAAATATAACAAAATAATTCTCACGACGTTTCGGCCACAACGCAAGCAGCCGTCCTCAGGTGGAGAACAGGTCTGTCCAGGCTTGGAGCGACTATTTAAGCTGGGATGGAGGGGCGAAGAGCGCCTTGACAAAATAATTTGCATATCCTCGCGCGATGTAGTTCATTCAATTGCGTTATAACTAATTTGCATCTGCGTTATAAAAAAAGTAGTGTTTCCTAATACATGAATCGTGTTGTGTCCAATTCGCTTTATGAAAACATGCGTTATGGGAGAACACACTGGAGTAAAAAAAAAACCCAATTAACTTAAGGTGGATTCAGAGGTTTAGTTTACTCAGCTGACACTACTGAGAAACTGGGTTCGAATCCAGGTAACTGCCAGTCATTTAATTAGTGTCGTGAGTGGATGATCTCAACATGGTCACCAATGGTTGCACGGAAAAAGCATGTCATCAAGTTTGATTCTGCACTAAATTCTATCTCAGAATAAAAAAAAAGAGTCATTTGACTTTCAGGCGATGAAGGTTGCTGTGAGTGTCAGACCGAGTGGGGAAGTGATGCCCTTCCTAATGTGTGAACCAGTGGTCATTTAAAGGGATCTCAGAAGTAGCTCTGACATCCACGTTCGTGGGCTGTACTATAACATGACACCAATAGCAAAATGTAACTCTTAGACATCTGAACTGAATAGTGGGCATGTGGTGATTACCACTCCAACCCTTGAATTGTCACAATTTGAGGTCAAGATTCGATTCAACAACCAGATAATGATAATGTTTTTACCATGTCATTGTTTATATTTTCCTCCTTTTTCTTGAGATTATTTATTTCAATATGTTGACCTAAAAGTAACCTTGACCACATCATACAAATTACACGATTCGTAATTGATTCTACAGTTCGACGCTTGTCTCGTGAGCATACATAATTTGATCGATTCTCTGCATCGTTACATACTTTACTCGATACAATACAGTATGTGATATGTCTGCGTCTCCCGACATTGTGTCAATAGGTACAATACTTTCACATTAAAGGATTCAATTTCTCCAATACCCTGTTACATGAGACATGTTTTAAGAAGCATGTTGCGACATTGTATTCGACGAGAGGTAACTTGGTAAACTTGTATAGACTTAACATGGTGGGTCACAAGGTATATAGCATTCACAAAAAAATATATTTTAAAGCTTTCTAAATTGGTGAGCATCATATTCATAAAACACTACCACCGGTGGAACTATGCACTGAACAATCAACATCGATTCGATGTTTATAAGTGTTGACGTTGTCAACTAGTGCAAATTATATGGCAATTTAACACGTAGGCTCATGCCAATGTTGCACTTGGGCTCACGGAGCATACAGACGAGTTTGGAAAAATCATTGCATACGCACGGATTGCGCAACGCTTTCCAACACGCGTTTGTCGGAAGTATTGCATTCGCAGTCGAGAAGCTGGCGGGGGACACTGCCAGGGCAAAAGGCGTTTGCGCATTTTTGCAAACAGTCCTTTTCGCTCTGGATATGGCGACAACTTGTTTTTTATCAATAAGGTCAATTTTCTTATGTAGGGTCAGTCCCTTATAGTGTCACGGCATTAGTCAAAAGTAGGATTCACATTGGATAGGTTTTAAGACGCTTATCATGCCTCCTCATGATGGAAAGGCAAACTTGAAAAGACTTTTATTTAGGTTGGAACGCGTTGTAAGAACAAACTATACAAACAATCGCTACTGCCCTGAGAATCGGGTACCCGGCCCGGCGTACGTGAACAATTTGGCTTCAAGTTTTGAAAGTAAAAAAAAAGTTGCAGTTTCACTCGGCACCCTCTTAAAGCCGCCTGTTAATGCGTTGTCCTCTCTGTCGCAACGTGCCTTATTTAATCGGCGGCGGGGGTGACCACTAATAGTTCATCGGTCATCCATCACGGGATGAAAAACAGATGTCACGTTACTTTACGCTTGCAGGGCAGAGGTCGCACTTGGGTCAGGCAAATGGTTTCGGGCGGTGGCTGTCCAGTTGTTAAATTACGAGTAAAACGTGTTTTAAAGTGTAAAAAATAATAAAGGTGCAGCCCCGCAATTTCTTCCTCACGCCACTGCTCGTGGAAGTCGCTTCCACGAGAGGGAGCTCTAGAAAGCCCCCTCCCAGAGATGTTTGGTCTCCTCTTCCAAGCTGGCGAAATGTATTGGAAGAGGTGGGGGTACCTAAACTAAATTATTTTAGTTTTTTTTACCAGGTAAGGCCCACTGGGACTATATAAGCTCTTTTTTCAGAAGCGACCTGGCCACAAATGATAGCTCAACGAAGTGGCCTATCTTGTGGATATATATTGCAACCAATACTTACACTTTACCCCACCACTTTTGGCCTTCCGATCGACAGTTATCTGCGGTGGGACCCGTTTTATGGGGTGGACAGAGGCAGGGGGAGATGAATGTTAAAAAATAACCTTCCCCATTGTTTAATCCGCCGCTCCGGGAGATTGAACGGGCCATCTCTGGATTACAAGTTCAGCGTGCTTATCATTAAACACATGGCAGCATCCGTTTAAGTGCACGTGAATCGTCCTCGCTTTGCAGGTCGTACCAATCGGGCTGCAATATACATCTGCTTCCTCCTCTCCCTGGCATTCTCCTACTCGTTTATGGTCTGACGTGTCCTGCTACCCTTTCTCCACTCATTCTTGCCCTGGGCCATCATCTCCACGTCCACTCCACAGTCCTCCCTGTCCTGGCTCACCACGTCAAACCACTTGTATGTGTTGAACTTCTCTCGCACCGTACGTAGCCAGCCGAGCTAATCGGAGGTGCGGGGGGAAGTACGACAAACTAGGCCTGCCACTCGGTCTCTGCCATCATAATTCCACGTTCGTCTCCCTTCTTCTGATGTGGGGTTACCGCACTTCGAACGACATGTCTTGGCCATCTGAATCACCTTTCAGCTTCTCTTGAGATGGGTTCCACCACACTTGCAGTCTTCCTTGTCGCCTTATTTCATTGTATTCGGAGCAGGAATTTAGCCAAATTCAGTGCAGAACACAATTTAATCTGATGTATTTTTTGTTGTTGTTTAGTCAATAGTGACCAAGGTGAGATGAATCAACTCTCTACATTACTTGGTAATCCCGCTGCTGCCTGGATTCGAACCCAGGATCTCAGCAGTGCCAGCTCAGCACTCTGACTTCTGAGCCACCCGGCCACCTCCATTGTAAAATAACTCGCCGGGGTGGCGGTGAGATGTTATCTCCCTTGCCTGGTACGCAGGAGGTCGTGAGTTCGATTTTAGATACTGACGATTCCTGTTGTATACTTGGAGTTTGCGTGTTCTCGCTCCCCGTAGTGCCCTTTTGGTTTTTCCCTCTGCAATTAGAAAATACACGTTCAAATCATTTGGCTTATACGATAAACTCTCACGCGTGATGGTGATGCAAGCCACTGAGATAAGCTATCCTGTGTGGCCAGGTTGCCTCTGAAAAAAAGCTAAGAGTTAAGTATGTTCTTATCGCTGTATTACAAAGTGTTTATAAAAGCCGTATAGCTGTAGCATATTAAAATACTGTACACACCCGGGTAAGATATATGCATATGACGGTGCATTGATTTGTCGATTAACTTCAAATGGGATTCTCTGTCCATTGCGAGGACCGTGAGGATAAAGCGGGCAAAAGAAAAACCCCCTTTAAAAAAAACATGACTTGTCGAAAGTGCAAACTTATTTTTAGCGCGCGCAAATCAATGTTCCTTTCAGACGCTTTGCGCTGTCGAGGGCTGGCGATCAGGAGAAGCAGGAGGCGGCTGCTGCTGCTGCTGCTGCTGGCGCGAGAGGAGCCGCTCCAGGACGATCGCTCCCCGCATCCCTTCCCGCGACCCGCACAACGATGCGATTTAACGCGCCATGCCGACAAGGCCTCATTGTGCTTCCCTGCTCCTGGGCAAGAACGCTTTCCAATTACAATTACCCGCCCGCTCCTCAGCAGCCACTGTGCAGGGTGCGTGGGAGTCGGGGGGTGGTGGGGGGGAGACCAGCAAGCGGGAAGCGTAGGATCCGCCGGGTCTGTTCGCCGAATCAACAATGCGTCAGCCGTCTCTGGCCAATGTGAGGTGCGTGTCTAATACATCTGTGTGCAGCCGTTGCTCGTCACGCAAACCCTTACATCGTCGCCACCCCCCCCTCTTCCCAAGCATGCTCCTCCGTCTTCACACAAATCCCTCATTCATTCATCCCCACACTGACCCCTCCAAAGACAAAGATCCCCCCTATAGCCTTCGACGAGCAATTGCTGTTAGCGAGCACCTATGGAAGTCGGCACACGAGGGGGCTGGGTGTCCAGCACCACGCCCGGCCACCTTCGTCATCCTCGTGGTGATGACTTCGCACGAGGGCTGGTTCAGATAAAATATAATCGTCACTGGTGTTGGCCGTGAGCAGGAATCGAACTTGGGACTGAGCCCTCCACCATGACACACATCGGGACACACGCACGCCTCCATCCTAACACGTAACGCATTTTTCCCATGTTCACCCCTCAGTACCAAAGAACGCTCATCCATTCCTACACGCATACACACACACACTCTCCAGTCCCACTCTCACCCATCCATTCTCACGCACATCCCTCCACCACCACCACCCCCCTCTCCCCTCCTCCCCGCATCTTCACACATGCCCTGCTACCCTCCCGCACCACTCCATACTCTTCCTAACCCCTCAATCCCCACTCTCACCGCTCCGCCATCACCCACACCCTTTCATTCCCCCCCCCACCACCCCTCACTGATCCATCCTTTCACTATTTCAATTTGTGCAAACCGTGAATATAATCGATTCGTAGCACGCACGGCTGCGCACAAATCGATGTGCCGTTTTATAATAATAATTCAAATGTATCATGCGCATTCCATACTAAGATCCCGATGCGCAACGCATAAAACGCAGGAAACAAAAACAGAACCAGGGGCAACCGACCAAGCTAAAGAGTGAAGGCCACTTTAAGGAAATGGTTTTTCAAAGGAGACTTAAATATATCTACCGACTCTGATTGCCCTGATTTCAAGTGGCAAGGCGTCCCATCGCGTGGGTGCTCCGCCTGCCCCTTGCCCACCCACCCGTCTTCCCCGGCTCGCTGGGAGACAGCTGCTGTTAAGCTGGAATAAGACTTGCGGAGGCGTTGCTGGGGGACCTCCCCCCCCCCCATTCCTCCCGAAATGCGTCTGCAAATGGCGGCGCCCCCCCCCCCCCAGGCCTCCAAGGGCCAATTAGGATCATGGTCATCATTTAGCGCTCGGTCCGTTAAAATGCTGCGCTGAATTGTTGGGAAAGTTTAGGATCCCAGAGAGGATCCCGAGGCTTCGGCACTGAAATGTGGTCCCCGAGCCGCGAGTTTTTGTAAGTGGACTTGTTTGGCCCGCAGGCGTGCTTTCCAGGAGCGATTGTTAAAAGGTTGTGCTGTTACGGCTCTCCGATGCGTTTTCGGGTCGTACCGCGGTGTTGTTCGGCGCGCTGTCCCGACGTTTTTCCGCTCCGAGCGTGTGGAGCGACAAATGATAATTCAATTCCATGAAGCAGCTCCCCGGCACGTGCAGCGAAACGGCGGACATCGTGCCGAACAACACGAGGATGACGGGGTCGAAGACTCGATCTCCTCTCCAACACAACAACTTGTTGCCACCGCCGCACCGGATTCGGTCCTCGCTCTCATTGAGAGGGGGCGGCTCGAGAGATGCGAGGAGGAACCACAGATGAGCGGCACCAACAACTGCCCAAGCTCTGCGATCCTCTATAAATGAAGGTGTTGTCGGCCAATGAACAAGTGTTAATGCATGTGGGAGCAAAAAAGGAGCACTTGGAGAAAATACATGTGTGCGAGGGGGCAATGCTCTATCCCATGCAGATGTAACAGGTGGAGTTCACTTGTTCTGCCTTCTCCTGGCGAGCCAGGGTATGGCTCCTCGACACCCATGGGAAGGGAGTTTCATAACATCAGTGCGATCCACCAGCCCTAGGCTCCACAGGAATCGATTACAGGCCATGTGCTTCACCACCATCGCTGGATAATTCCAGACTGCAGAGGTCATTACACATTTTGTTTGGATTGTACTTCTCCATCCTCTGCAGAGCCCAGATCTGGCACCCTCACATTTAAGGGACGACCTGTGTGGTGAAGATATTGTGAAAACGATGCCCCCGTCTCTGTCCAAGATGTTGTTCGCAAATGGTTACATTACGCTGATGATGATTTTTTTTTATTCTGTAATGGAATCCTGGCCCTGGATCCATGTTGGCACTCGTGCATAGGAAAGGATGGAGGCTATGTTGAAAAAGAGCCAACACATTCGTGACATCCCCATTCAGGAACAACTATCGTTCAATCACAAAACATAGATTACGAAAATAATACGAAACGTTATCTTTGGTGCACGGGTCTTCTGTTTGATCATCAATGCTAGTTATTGAATCGGTAACAAGGTAGAGGTGCAGCCCTGCAATTGCTTGCTCATGTCACTGCTGGCGGGAGTTCCATTTGAGTGTATTGTCACCTACTTTTCCAAGCTGGCCAGACTTCTTGGAAAAAGTTTGGAGTACCCCACACTTTACAGCCAGCCGATCGCATATCAATGGTGTACCCATTGATACTGCTGGATGTGGACAGTGGCAGGAGAGTTTATACTGGTAGGAACCTCCTGGTTCAGCCCACAGGGGATTATTGTGTCCGTCCGTCCGTCGTGAAGGGAGGGGCTGGGTGGGGAGGGAGGGGCTGGGTGGAGGGTGGGAGGGGTGGGGCTGGGTGGGGAGAGGCTGTTCACCCCGTGGTACCCTTATAAAACTAAACGTTTAACCTACTCACGCCGGCTTGTGCCCGCCCTCACAGTCAGGCATATTTGCGGAATACACCACGCCGCCGTTGACCCTGGCCATTGACCAATCAACCAAACGTTCCTACCAGCTCCCTCCGCAGGAATGTGTTTAAACTTGCCCACCGTGTCAACTGCTGTGCCGGGAGATGGAATGGAACTGGTGGCCTCTGGATTGCAAGTCCATTGTGCTGACCACCGCACCGCGGCAGTATCGTGTCATTATTGAATCAATAATGCTCGTCAACTACATTTTGTAACTACAATAATACGTATTTAAAAAAAAAAATATTTCATGGAACAAGATGCAACTGTAACCTGATTGGTTCACAATGGATGGCATCACATATATCCCTCTATTTAAGACCTAAATAGGAGGATTTCTCCATAAATCTGGCTGTCGCCTGATGATGCTGGTTGTAATTACCAACGAAACGTCGTACTCGAATTGTAGATGTTGTGGGTTTACTCTCCAACACACCGGTGTGCTGAACTAGTAACGGAATTGGCATGTTTTGTTTACGTGACAAACCTTGCTAATTGGCTGTGTCGGGTGTTGTCAGATTTACGACATATTTACACGATCTAACCCAAAATCCTCTACAGTATTATGTATAATATTGGTCGCGGAGGCCGACTCCGTGTTAAAGAGACAACGTCATAATGCTGGCGGGTGGAAATGTATGCAGATTTCTTCAGCAAAAAAAAAAAATCACGTATCCGAGGAAATATATTTTTTCCTCCCCCACATTTAGAGGAAGATGTTGCAGACGTCGCAATGGAACAAGTCATCGCTGCCCGGTAGCGGTGCGAAAACGGGGAGCTGTCCGAGACGAGGCGGATCAACTGCGGTGGATATCCTCGCAGACGCAAGACCCAGCCTTGCCGTCTTGACACAACTGAGCGAGGCTGTCCATGGAACGTTGGCACGGGGGAAAAAATGCCTCGTTCGTGGAAGTTACATCTCATTTTTGTTCCTTTTCTTTAAAAAAGGGTAGACAACCGATTTGAAAATAAAACAGACCGTTTAGCTGTCTACGACAGATAAATAGCACTGGTCAACAAAATTTTTTTCTGGCCTGGGCTTTTGCAGCTGTTTTAGACTAATTTCAGGGTGCTGATTCCAAATCTGATCTCAGATTTGCTCTATCACATCTCATTCTTATGCTATCGGTATACCCCATTTTCATTGATTTCACCCGAAATTAACTCTGTCACTTATGATTGCAAGTTGTTGCGAGTCAGTGACTGCTTTAGTGTTAAAATATGGTGCTGTATTTTTAGGATAGTGTGTTTATAATATCATTTCATGTAGATATCCACATTTATTTAATATTTTTCTTCTGCAATTTGTATTGAAAATGCAATATTTGATATCTCAAAAACCTGATGTGATGGACAAAAACTGATGCCAGATTTGGAATCTGCACCCTAAAACTACCTTAAAACCGTTGGAATACCTTATGCCAGAAAAAGTGTGTTGACCAGTGTAGTTCACCAAGATATTCAAGGTCTGAATAAAGGACACATTAGAGGCCAAACGACCGCATGAGTAAGGTGTGTTTAAATAATAATTATATATTATTGACCACATCGTACTTATCAGATTCCATTAAAGAGATAATAACATCAGATGTCATAATGCCTGGCTTTTATAGCCTATGAAGCAGCAATTGGCACGGTGGTAACTGAATGCAGTCATCTAAGCTCTCACAACAAAGCCAAGACCTTAATAAAGCGTATAATACATAGCCGTTATTAAACCATATTCGTTGGTTCTTTCGGTAAAGTCACGTAGATAGAAAATAAAATAAAAACCAAAAAATAATAAAAATAAAATATTAAAAATAAAACTAAAGTGAGTTATTTTTTTGTTTTTATTTTATTTTCTATTTACGTGACTTCACCGAAAGAACCAAAGAATATGAATTCCTGCAATCACGAAAGTTTCAAATCGTTATTAAACCAATTTACAGCGCGCTGGAACAGCTATCCTGACATTGGGTCAAGTATCAAAATACAAATCAGAAGAGGAGTGAGCCGAAGACAATTGGCTTACACCGATGCTATTCACGGCGCACACGGCCCGGGCGGCGGCGGTGGTGGTGGTGGCTACGCTGCTGCACGTGGCGGCTGCTGCTGCTGCACGTGGCGGCTGCTGCTGCTGCCCGCCAGCACTGCGGAGGCAGCAGCGAGGTTTGGTGGATCACCGCGCACGGATGTTGTGAAAATCCCCCTTCCCTGTGGGTGGGTTGAGGTGCCATACCCTGGCCGAGCAGAGGAATCCGGTAGAGAAAAGGGTGACCTCCACCTGCCTCCACCTGCGTCGCATCGAGTGTTTTCCCCCTCTCGCACTCGTGGGTTTTCACCGAGTGCTCCGGGTTCCTCCCCACGTGCTCGACACTCGGCAATCGGCTGATAACAGCTTCATACGCAGACGACGCAGAGCTTGGGCAATTGTTAGCACTCGCTCACCCCCTGGCTGTCGTTCCTGCTCGTCTGTGGTTCCTCCTCGTGCCTGCGAGTTGCTCGCTCGTGAAGAGAGCGAGTGAATACTAAACTGTGCGACGCGTTACGAGTTGAATTATAATTATTCGGAAAATATTTTTCCGAAAAATTCGATTTGACAAAATTAGGCGTACGGACGAAGGCCGTACATATTAACCATCTCGGCTTTTCTGATCGCAGCATGGACATATTTTCTGGTGCTCAGTCCCAAACAGCTCCGACTGAAATGAATCTCCTGATACGATGTAACATTCAGCATGTTCATCGAGGCTGCACTCAGCATTATAAACGATGACAATATCACGCCACCACACACGGCTGTGGGTATCTTGTGCTGTTGTAATTATGTAACACAGTGTAGTACACACACACCGGGTATTCTTTTACGCATATGTTTTTAATAACCACATGTCGGAAGGGTCTCCACGAGTCCGGCGATCGCTGGGAAGACGCCAGAGTTGATACGAAACTAAACAATTTTTTATTTTACCAGGTAAGGCCCCCAACTGCGATGTCGCTCTTTTTCAGAAGCGATTTGGCCACAAATGTTAGCTCAACGAAAGTGGCTTCTCATCACGTGGAAACTTGTAGCAGCCAAATACTCTAAACACATGTTTCTAAATATGGAGAGAAAACCCGGAGGACCTGGAGAAAAATCCACGCGACCTCGGGGAGAACACGCAAATATGCAGGGGTCCGGGTTTGAGATCAAACCCACGACCTCACGTATATCAGGCGAGGTCGTTACCATCCCGCCACCGTGGCGCCCACGAGATGGTGGGGATTGAGACGATGAAAGTATTGGTTTAGCCATATTTGTTTGTTGTAGTACAGAGTTAGACTGATGGCCTTAATCTAAGTTGTCTTGTGGTTGTTGTTGGTTGTTTGACTTGCATCCCACTGGGATTTTTGCACACAGCGTTGGTGTACGGTGCTTTTTTTTCTGCAATATTTTGCTGTCTTTTCTTGGATTTTTTGTTTGCACTCAAGTCACATATTCACTTTAAGATGTTTTTTGTTCGTGTTTTTGTTTTGTTGCGGTTGCACCCGATTCAAGAGCCAAATGGCTCACAGGGCTACACCTAATAAATGAACTTTAACTTGGTGGTCGCTGCGTGTCTCCCGTGCGGCAGCGTTGCTGGTGGCATTGACGGCTTTGGCCGCGACGATGTCTCGATCGTGATATTTTCGGCAGGTATCCCCGTCGCTTTACGCAGCGGTAGTAGATGCGTTCCAAAACGAGGGCGCGCAAAGCGAAATCGCGCAATGCACCGCACAAGGAGACAGCTGTCTGCCGAGTGACGAGCACACGACACAAACGCAACACAATGATCCCCCGTATAGCCTTAACACACTGCTGGGGCAAGTGCTGTTAGCGAGCACCTATGAAGGCCGGAATGGCACACGAGAGGGGGGGGGGGGGGTGGCCAGCACCACGCCCGGCCGCCTTTGTCTCTCCAGTGGTGATATTTACACACCGCACCAGGTACTCATTTGAGGCTGAGTAGATTTAGGGGAGGCCCAGAATCGGTTCAGATAATCGTCACTTGTTGGCCGTGAGTGGGAATTGAACTCGGGCCGTTGGGTTCGTAGTGCAGCGCGCTAATCGCTACACCACCGCTCCCCACAGTACACACACAGAGTACACACACAGTACACACACAGAGTACACACACAGTACACACACAGAGTACACACACAGTACACACACAATGTTGTCCCACTTCCGACCGCATAGCCGCATATGAGTGAATTCAAACCGCATGAAGCGAATTTTTGGTTCGAATGTAAACAAACCGCATGCAAAATTGCACAAACTGAACCCGCGTAAAGGGATGAAAGTCTGTAAAATGCTTCTCTTGTCTAGGACGTGTCTCACCTCGTACCAAATCACGTTGAATGCGCCCGTTCTCATCACGTATCTGAAGCTAAGCAAGAGTCTGAGCCTGGTTAGCGCTTGGCTGGGTGACCACCAACCGGGGCTTGCCAGTCGTCGTAGGCACTGCGAGATGTGACCAAGAGATGGCAATCCCGAGTGCGGACGTGGACACTGCGGCTGCTCATTCGAAGCTTGGTTCGGACTTTTGCGTCGGTACGCCCAGGTGTTCGTTTCCGCGCGCGGATTTCAAACAAAACAACGGCAGGTGGCAACGCTCGCGCCTTGCAGCAAGAGCAACCTCGGTTCGATTCCTGACTCGGGCGCCTCTCCCGCGTGCAGTTTGTGCGTTAGCACCGCTCTGTCCGCGTGAGTTTCCTCCAGGCTCTACGGTTTCCTCCCACACCGGCCACTGTCACTGGTGTTGTTGTCCCAATGCAGGGACCCTGCCGAACAACGAGTCTTTGGACACATTATTATGAGATGTTAACGACGTCGCCTGGTATACAGGAGGTTAAGAGATCGATCCCAAACCTGATGCATGTATATGTCGAGTTTGCATGTCATCTCTCCCCGTGGTCGCGTGGATTTGTCTCCGGGTCCTCCGGGTTTTCCCTGCAACATTTAGAATCAACATCACGCGTTGAGACTATTTCTGGCTTCTAGCAATTTCCGCACGATGATGATAAGCCACTTTGTCGAGCGATCATTTGTGATAGCCAGGTTGCTTCTGAAAAATAACTACACAGCTCAGTGGGCCTTACCTGATCAAATACAAACAGTTTAGTTTTAGTCGAGTAATTATTACATTATGATTATAAAACCGAAGCTCCCTTTGTAGAGTGTCTTGGTGGCATGTCATGCGGTCGCACGCGTCAGGCGCAGCGCTGCCGCTGGGCGGCCCTCCACACGAGGCGGGGGGGCACCTCCAGGCCCGACACGACGGCCAGGCGGCCCGCACGCAGGGCCAGCAGCGGGTAGAGCGGCCTCGCCAGCAGCCCGCGGCCCGGGCGGAACGTGTGCAGGTGGCGCTTGTCGCCGCCGGCGCTCGCGTCGTAGAACGCCAGCACGCCGCGCCCTCCGTCAGACATCACCCCGACGCGGCCCAGCCGCCGCGTGCCCGCGGCCAGCGCGGGCAGGAAGACGCGCTCCCTGGTAGCGCCGTGCACCGCGAAGAGCCGCTCGGCTCCCAGCAGCACCAGCGTCCACTGCAGGCCCTCCTCGTCAACGTCGTCCAGATCGCCGCCGCCGTCGTCGTGGTCGTCCTCGCTGCCGCCGTCATCGTCGTCGTCGTCCTCGTCGAAGCCGCCCCTCTGCGGCGCCCGTTTGCGACGACGCAACGGCGGCGGGAGGGCCGGCGGCGGCGGCGGCGGCTTGCGGCCGCCGGGGCGAGGGCCGGCGAGGCTAACGCCGACTCGGAAGTCGCCGGCGCGGTTCACGGACACCTCCCAGTAGCAGCGCTGCCCCGCTGGGATGGCCCGGTCTCCCAGCACCGTCAGGAAGTCGCGACTCCGGGCGGGAGGGGCGGCCCCCCTGCGCTCAACGTTGCCACCTCTGCACGGACGGACGGACGGACGCACGCATGGACGGACAGACGAAAAAAACCGGGACAGTGTCCCTCGCTGGGAGAGCGAGCGGCTTGCAATTGGAAATGAGGCTTGCGAGATCGAATCCGAGTTAATAGTAAAAATGATGTGCCTTTGTAAAGTGGCGCAATTTCATCCGTAGATCCCACCAATGAGCCACCTTGTATGGAAAGCCAGGAAATAAACAGAACCTGCAGGGTAAACGGACACAACTAGTGGGGGTGAAGCCCAGTTTAAAGAGGCGAGTTTTCAAGACAGACTTCAATATGGCTCACGGTTCCCATTGTCTTAATCACCAAGCCAAAGCATTCCTAAGTTTGGGAGCTGCGCTGGCAAGAGCCCAATCACCCCAGAAACGAGCCTCGACCTCGGAGTACTTAGGAGCAATCCATCAAGCCTCCAGGGTGGGTACAATTAATGTCACTCACTTTTGGGGGGAAGTCACCAGTGGTTGCCCTATTGAGAGACTAGTCCCCGCCATAGGAATGTGGAATTTCCACCACTGGCACAGGATATGACAGAATCATGGTTCTTCATATCCTAAACATATCTGGTGATGCTGCTGCTGCTTTGGCAGTGGGGCACAAGTACAAATAACAAAAGAACTTCAATGCATTCGTCAAGAAATCAAGACAAGTCCACACACCGCTGATGAGATGTCGATCCACTGGTTTGGACGGACATGTTCCATCACGCCTCACGGTGTCTCATGAGGCACCACGGTGTCTCATCAGGCCCCACGGTGTCTCATTAGTCGCCGTAGTTTTGGTCATTGAGACGCTGCGTGTTGAGCATCTCAACGACCAAAATCGTATTGCGCGTGAAGAAACACGTCGCTGCGAATCGCCGATACAGATCGACGTTTGAGAGCCGAGTCCATCTCTAATTGCGAGCAACCGGTCCTGGCAACTGCTCGCAACTCCATTTCGGACGACGGCCCCACACACACGCGACCAAGTTGCGTGCAAACCGATCGCCCGGGTCACCTGCTTTGCCGCGAGGTCGCCTGGTGCCACCGCCCGTGAGCGGTCAGGCCGCCGCCGCCAACACCACCGCCGCCAGCGACCACGACGCCAATGGCGCTACTGATGCCGTGGCGAGCCACGTGGTGAGCAACGGGCCGTGGGGCCTCGGCGCAGCACTCCACGGCCCGGCGGTCGGCACTCAGGCGGAGGCCTGGGGAGGCGCTGCCCGGGTCGAGGCAGAAGTCGAAGACGCCCCCGTCGGTGGAGGTGGCGGTGATGGTGGGGAATCTGCTCACGCAAGAAGAACGTCGGTGTCAGGCGCCACGGTGGCGAGATGTTAACTGCCTCGCCTGGTGTACAGGAGGTCGTGGGTTCGATCCTGTTGTATATTTGGAGTTTGCGTGTCTCTCTCCCCGTGGTCGCGTGAATTTTTTGCCGGGTCCTCCAGGTTTTCCCCTCCACGTTTAGAATCAACATTCTGTTAGAGTATTTGGCTGCTATGAATGTCCACGTGATAATCCACTTTCTCTGCGCTGTCATTTGTGGCCAAGTCACGTCTGAAAAAGAGCTATATAGCTCAGTGTGTCTTACGGGGTAAAGTAAAAAATAGTTTTAGTTTAATCGATAGGAGCCCAGGCTGGAGGTGGAGTGGTGGCGCCATTACAATAACTTTTGGGGGGGAGGGGGGGGGGCTAGAGTGCGCTAATCCCCCCTCCCCTCCACCTTGTGATTCTAGCCAAGTTATTATTATTATTGCACTTATTTACCCGGCAAAGCCACATTGGGTCTCGATAATCTTTGGAACTTTACAAATACTGTCGTCCTTTGTGCTCTGGCTGGTGTCTCCCAAGCCTTTTTGGCATTGACCCTTAGACCAAAGTTGGCCGATTTTACTCCCGAATAGCGACACAACGCTCCTACTGAAGTTCCCTTCGCTCTGGACCCTCCACCTGCACTCGAGCTCCGTGCCCCCCGTCGTGCCTCCACCGCGGTACGGGCAGACGGAACGAGAGGACTTGGCGACGCAACCGGCGCTTCGACTGCCGCCGCCCGTGGGATCCCGGCTGCGTTCGACCCACGCAGCATCTCCCGGTCCGCGCACCTGTGCACCACCTGTCGACGCTCGTTGTGGTGGCGGTGGTGGTTGTGGT
>CM025618.2:7948273-7962863 GCA_014621495.2 Entosphenus tridentatus
CCACAATACAATCACTCTACCCTACCTTTTACCCTTTAGCAGGTAAGCTAAAAGGTAAAAAGCAACGAGCCTACCTTTTATCCTACCCTTTACCCTTACCCCTTGGCATGTCGACACCTTTCCCCTTTACCTTTACCCTTTTACCCGGTAAAAAGGGTACAATTACCTTACCTTGCCGAGGCCTACTCTGACTTGGGAGTAGGTCTCGGCAAGGTAAGGTAAAAGTTAAAAGGTAAAAAGCAACGAGGCTACCTTTTACCCTACCTTTTTCCCTTACCCCTTGGCATGTCGACCCCTTTACCTTTACCCTTTTACCCGGTAAAAAGGGTACAATTACCTTACCTTGCCGAGGCCTAGTCGCGAGGATTGTCTCTGACGTGGCTGTGTGCTCCCGGAGTGCACGCGCCTCTCTTATCTTTGCCTCGCCGCAAATTTCATTCCGAGCGTGCGCGGTGGGACTCCGTTCAGCGCCTCTCCACCGCAACGCCGAAGCTCTGCCTGTGTCGCCCGTTCCTCAGTCTTGAGAATTCGATCGTTCTCCTCCCTGCTACCCCAGCGATGTCAACTCCCTTTGCCCCTGTTCAAGTCCAGGCTCAATTGACTGTATCAGTAAATCTAGCCGTGACGGTCCCACCTGATGGCGGAGACTTGTGTTGCCTCCGAAACGTCGTGATTTATAATTGTATTTCTATAATTTTTATTTAATTACTTATTTTTACCTACGTGACTTTACCGAAAAAAACCGAAGAGTCTGAATCCTTGCAGTCACGAAAGCTTCAAGTCCAGGCACAATATTTGTGTTCATTTTCCCTCTGCACTCGATAAGCACGTGAACTAAAAGAAATACGAAAATTGTGTATCAGGTAAAAGCCCACTGAGCTATTTAGCTTTTTTTCAAAAGCGACCTGTTCACAAATGTTACCCCTCTCCACCTGATGAAGACCGCTTGTGTTGCGATCGAAACGTCGTGGGTTTTTTTTGTTTTAATTTATTTTTGAATTTAATTTAATTTTTCTTTTCTATCTACGTGACTTTACCGAAAGAACCAAGAAAATGAAGTGGCTTTTCACGTGGAAATATATAGCAGCCAATTATAAGCCCGCATAGAGACCCACAGACCTACATAGATAGCCATAGACTCGTACATAGACCCACTATGTGCCTCTGGAAAACAAATTTGCAGAGCGTTTCTGTATAGCGTTCTGAGATGTGATTGTATTTAGATGCTATCCAAAATCCAACTTGCATTGCATATGTTCACATAGAGATCCTTAGACTCACATAGAGACCCATAGACTCACAATGAGACCTACCGACTCACATAGCGACCCATTGACTCACAATGAGACCCACCGACTCACATAGTGACCCATAGACTCACAATGAGACCCACTGACTCACATAGTGACCCATTGAGAAACGGGAACCCTTCCAGTAGCATTATCATCTTCAGTGCTGTCTCACATAGAGACGCATAGATTTACAACGAGACCCATGGACTTACACAAGAGAACCATACATTCCCATAGACACCTATGACTTCCTCCCTAACGCGAGTCTATGCGAGTCTCTCTGTGTGAGCCTATGGGTCTCTGTGAAACTGTGGGCCTCTATGTGACTATATAGTTCTCTGTGCGACTATATGGATCTCCAAATGAGTCTACGGGCCTCTGTGTATCGAGAATCACGTACACACACACATTAGAGGCCCATAGACTCAGACGCTGCTCGGTAAATCCAGACGACAATTGCGTTTTGTTTTTGCCACCGATCCCCCAATCACGACATGCCCCGAGCGCTGCCCCCAAACGCAACAAATAAACGCATTTGTCGAGACACGATTTGAATAGGGGTGGTCAGGGCGGGCACGGCTTGCAGTGCAGGCGCGGAGCAAGACACAACGCCTCGACTTATTTTTAGAAGAATGACATCGCCTGCTCACCGCGCGAGCCTGTCATTGCGAGAGAGAGGTGGTGTGAGGTGGAGAATCGCGCCACACGTGTCACACCTGATTCAGCGTCG
The DNA here is from genome assembly GCA_014621495.2 of Entosphenus tridentatus. Classification (NCBI taxonomy): domain Eukaryota; kingdom Metazoa; phylum Chordata; class Hyperoartia; order Petromyzontiformes; family Petromyzontidae; genus Entosphenus; species Entosphenus tridentatus. The sequence goes on from CM025618.2 coordinate 7,950,296, forward strand.
GCTCACAAAGGCCTCTGTTGACACAACAGCATTCGCGTCTCGCAAATCCACTGCCTCCCATTGTGTGTGTGTGTGGTGTGTGTGTCAGTCTTTGTTTGACTGTACACCTAGCCTGGCACAAGCGCCGTGGTGACGTCACCGCCGCTTGGTGGCTGTTGTTGCTGCTGCTGCTGTTGTTGTTGATGCTGTTGTTGCTGCTGTTGTTGTTGTTGAGTGTCTGTGTGTGCGAACCCGTCGACCCGGTTACGGCCAACACCAGTGACGATTTTTCTGAACCTGTTCTGAGCCTCCCCTAGGTCGACTCAGCCTCAAACGACTACCTGATGCGCGCGGTGGGTAAACATCAGCCCTGGGGAGACAAAGGCGGCCGGGCGTGGTGTTCGGCACCCCGCCCCTCAGCACTTGCCCCAATAGCCTGTTGAAGGCTATACGGGCATCATTGTCTGTCCTGTAATCCCATCCTGCATTCCAAGCTCATTTCCATGCCCCCTCTGCGGAGACATCGTGGCACAGGGGAAGTAACCGATCTCAAACAAGTTCCCGTACATGCGTCTGTTGTTCCGAGCAGCGCTGGTGCGGCGTGCCATCATCTTACACCGGCATATTCCCACCACCTTGTACGAACGTATGAACCAGTGGGGAGCACAAGTGGTGCATCTATTAACTATTAAAAAAAAAACTATAAACTATATATATATTTTACCAGGCAAGGCCCACTGAGCTACGTAGCTATTTTTCAGAAGCGACCTGGCCACAACTAATAGCTCATGGAAATGTTTAGCAGACAAATGCAAGTGGAGAGAAGAACCGGAGGATCCGGACCACGGGGAGAAGACGCAAACTCCAAATATACAGGCGTCAGGGTCAGGGTCGAATCCACGACCTGCTGTCTACTAGGCGAGGTAGTGAACATCTCACCACCGCGACACCTGGCCAGTCATCTCGGTCAGTTCACCCGTAACGCATGGATCTGTCGTCCGTGACCTCCTGCCCGCCCGCGAGCCAACGCGCGCGTAGCCTGGCGTAAGGACCGTGGTGTCATCTCCCGCACTCAGTGGCTATTATTTTGTTGTGGCCAATGGTTGTGTCGATATCGGTGGTCGCGTGGTGAGCACACTCGCGCTAAGAAGCCAGCAACCTGAGTTCGACTCGTGGCTAGCAGTGCGGTGCAGTACGGTCAAGCAATCCGTACGACTCATAACGGCATTTAGGAGGTCTTTATCCATGGCCCATTGGTAACACTTTTGAAGGGCCTGGGTTTGATTCCCAACCTAGGCGCGTGTGTGGAGTTGGAGGCGCCGTGGTGGCGAGATGTTAACTACCTCGCCTGGCATACAGGAGGTCGTGCGTTCGTTCCTCGACCCTGACGCCTGCTGTATATTTGGAGTTTGCGGTGTCTCTCTCCCCGTGTTCGCTCGGATTTTTCTCCGGGTCCGATTTTTCGCTCAATATTTAGAATCCACATGCGTTTCGAGTATTTGGATGCTATACATTTCCACGTGATAGGCTACTAAGTTGAGCTATCACTTGTGATAGCCTGGTCGCCTTTGAAAAATAGCTTTATAGTTCAGTGGGTCTTACCTGGTAAAATAAAAAAGTAGTGCTAGTGGCGTTTGTATATTTCTTGACTTAAAGCTTTCGTGACTGCAGGAATTCATATTATTTGGGTCTTTCCGTAAAGCCACGTAGATAGAAAAAATAATCAAAATAACAATATCACGACGTTTCGATCGCAACACAAGCAAATCGTTTTTATTCACCGGAAGACGATTTGCTTGTGTTGCGATCGAAACGCCGTGATTTTGTTAGTAATTTGATTGTTTTGTTTCTATCTACGTGGCTTTACCGAAAGACCCAAATAATATTTTGTATATTCTCTCACTGTTTTGCATGGCATTTTCTCAGGGTTCTTTAATAGCGTCCCACAGCTAAAAATAAAATCCATACAACGTAACTGGTATCGGCCAAACCATAACAATACCGAAACATTAACTTACGAATCACTCAATTGGGGTGACGCATCACAAAATCGCCCCCCCCATCCACCCACATTACCACGAATGACTTTGCAGGACCCTCTTAATAAATTAAAGAGTCTTATGACTCAGGCTCTGTTGGGTAGACAGGCGCAATAACTAAATAATGTGTTTTTTTTAAATTCGTCTTGAAACCCCGTGCGTTTCAGCCGAAAGTATTGACACGTGATTCTGCGTGTCGTCACATCGCGAGTGAGTATGCACCACCACCACGCGGATGGAACGGAGAGTCACGTGACCAAAACCACATGAGATCATCGTCCGATGCAACGCTGAGAAAGGTGGTGATGATGAGTCTGACAGAATTTCGACTGCATATTTTCCACGTAAACACATACACAAGGTGTGTGCGTATATATATAGCTCACGTGCTGCGTTGGCAGTGAAGATAAAAAAAGCTATTTTAAATTGCCCCGCTGTGTCACCGTAGCCGGTAAAATCGCTGGAACGTAAACACGCGTGTGTGGAAATCATGGAAATATGCAGGAACCCCCAATTTAACAACTAAATTCCGATCAATTTATTTTTTTATTTTAACCAGGTAAGGCCCACCGAGCTTAAGAGTTCGTGTTCAAAAGCGACCTGGATACCACACATGATAGCTCGAGCGAAGCGGCGGGCTCATTATCACGTGCGTGGGAATGGAGAGCAGCCACATACTCTGAACGCGTGATGTTGATTCTAAAATGTGGGGGTGGGGGGGGAGATAAATATCGGAGGACCCCGGAGAAAAATCCACGCGACCACGGGGGGAGAGACACGCAAACTCCAAATATGCAGCAGGCGTCAGAGTCGGAGTCGAACCCGCGACCTCCTGTACACCAGGAGAGGGAGTTAACATCTCGCCACCTCGGCGCCCCATACAACATAACCCCCCTCCGCCCCAACCATAATTTCTTGGCGCGTTACGTGGGACGTGATCAACAATCATCGGGCGTGTTCATCGTGGAACGAGTTGATTTGTATTTGAATGGGTGGGGGGGGGAGTAAATTGGTATACGCGCAACGACGGAGAGATGTGGTGGGGAGGAGGAGGAGGGGGGGGGCGATGACTGGAGTGTTGGGAAACCCTGACCCCAGGCAATGTGTAGCAACTGGTATGAGCCTTGCTTCACTGAGCTTCATTCAGACAATACAATTGATTTAGACGGCGTTTGCATGGATGCACGTTGAACTTCTTTCGCATCGTGCTTTGCCAACCGTGCTGATCGGGGTTGCGGGGTATGGACAACAAACGCTATAGACGCCGTACAAACAGTGGTAATATATAGAACCAGTAGGTGTTTGTATAAACAGTGGGAATATTTATTTTACAGAGAGGCATAGGTTTCTACGTGAGTCTGGATCTCCTTGGGTATGTGATTCTCTATACGACTCTACAGATCCATTACACAAAGGCCTATAGACTTATTTGGAGATCCACAGACTGGCACAGATAACTATGGACTCACATAGAAACCCACAGTTTTACAAAGAGATCCATAGACTCACACAGAGACTTATAGTCTCATATAGAGATGCACATACAGACCCATAATTTCATACAGAGACCCATAGATTCACATTGAGCCCCGTAATCGCACAGAGATATATAGACTCACATAGAGTTCTAGATTTGAAGCTTTCGTGACTGCAGGGATTCATACTCTTAGGTTTTTTCGGTAAAGTCATGTAGGTATAAAAATAAAATAAAAAATAACTAAAAAAAACTACAAAAAAAACCCTAAAAAACCTAAGAGTATGAATCCTTGCAGTCACGAAAGCTTCAAATCTAGAATTAATACACTCTACGGGGAGGAATTCCACCTATCTGTTAGAATTTTTAACAGACAACGAGACAAGCAGTCACAGCTTCTCGAGACGCTGGCCTTCCTCATGAGATGCCGATTTCTATTATTGCTTTTAGAAATTTTAAATTGTATTTTTTTACCCATGTGACTTAGAGTACTCACATAGAGACCCAAGGTCTCATATAGAGTTACACAGATTCACGTAGAAACCCGTTCTCTCACACTGACAAAACAATTACTGGCATAGCATCATCATAATCGTCATCGCCGCACATTGACTTTGCATTCCAATGTTCAATTCGTCCTTGCACCTGCACGCGTCATTGCCCGAGTACAAAACACGGGACGGACTCCGTAGCCTCCTCAACCTGCAGCCACGAACCGCCCACTGCCCATCAGGACGAATGTGCACTGATGATGCCTCCTTCATTTAGGGCGATACTGGTACAACGGAATAAAGATTCATTGATTGATTGACGAATACAGGGACGCTGATAGAGAGCAACCGTTGGACACGGCCATGATCCCTACGACCTCTGGACACTACGACGTGACGCATCCTTCCTCTGTGCGTCATCAGACGCCATATACTTAATCCTCTAGACCAGGGGTCGACAAGCAAAATAACAATAAGAGCACAAATTTTTTTTGGGGGGAATTCGGTAAATAAAAAAGAAAAACCTCAATATTTCAAGAGCCGCAATGTATGGGAACACGAGACGGTGATCTTTCATAGATGACGTCACGAAGCACGTGGTTTCCGAGCCGCACGTGGCCGGCTCCTGCTCTAGACCCACGTGATAAGCCACTTCGTTGAGCTATCGTTTGTGGCCAGGTGGCTTCGGAAAAAAACGGAGCTTATAGCTCAATGGGCTTTACCTGGTAAGAGAAAAAAAATTGTTCAGTTTTGTTTGTACATATTTTTAAGTAAATTGTTTACTTTTCCTATACTTTGCACTCCCGTTGTGTGTTTTTTAAATATTGTTGTTCAAACGTTCTGGCCTGCCCCTTACTGAACATCTGTGAACAAATGAGCGTCATGGCTCGTCGGATTCCTCCCAGTATGAATAAATATTCTGATTATGATTCTGGGTATGCATGAGATGCTGCCCTAGTTCCAATGGTCAGCAAGCCCACACTGGACTCGCCATGCAAGGGTCGACGGTGCGACTGGCCTTGGCAGTTTTCGAAAACCCTTCACCCCCATCCCTATCCCGCCTCTGTCCACCCACAATGAGGCAGGTCGTGTGTGACAGGGTAAAGCGTGGTTGCTCCCACCTCTTCCCAGACTTCTTGTCAGCGTGGAAGGCGAGACCCAAAGGGCCCTCTAGACCAGGGGTCGGCAAACAAAAATAACAAGGAGAGCAGTTTTTTTTGTTTGTTTGTTTGTTTGCTGGAATTCGGTACAAAACTCAACATTTCAAGAGCCGCAATGCACGTGAATACGCACTACGTACATGACGTCACGCAGCAGTCCGCAAAAGAGCCGCATGCCACTGCGGAGCCACAGGTCGTCGGCCCTCTGGTCGAGAACTTTCTCCGCCGAAGGCCCCTTTCGCCGGCAGTGGCGTTAGCAAGCTGCGTCAGGACTGCGCCTCTACTGACCACCCACGATGGAGGCTGCTTTGTGTGCTTAGATTGGGCCTCAACGCCCCACGCACCTCCGGATAAGCACGGTTGGCTACTCACGGTACCGAGAGAAGGTCCACACGCACACGTACACGCCGACGGACTTATCTCCCCCCTTACCATCAGGGTGTGCGCATCATTACCCGCGCTACGTTTCGTGTTTGCGTGGAGCGACGGATGGATATCGAAGTGGGGGGGGGGGCGTCTAATGAAGGACACAAGTACGTGTGGTTAATGTAGAATGTATTCCTCGTAAAATGTTTCTATTTGGCGTTTGAACGTCTTAAAGCCTTCTGATTTATTGCCAGAAAGGGTAAAACCTATTCTTATTTTTCATACATAGATACTGGCAAAAAATGTCCCATGATATTCCTCCGTATGTCACGATCTTTATACGAACCGTACACGTCGGTTAAAGTTCTAAACGCAGCGTACACGAATGTAAATTATTTACGCGTTAAACTTTGAACGCGAATGCGGAGCGCTCTTTGAAAACGGTTGGTGACAACTTCCTTAAGTGTAGATTGGGAGTTGTATCACCCAAAGTGATAATGAATTCGTGTTTATGTTCACTGACGTCTACATCCTGGGTCTCCCTTGCAAAGCAGATAATTCTCTTACAAAGGGCTTATCTGTCCTCATGACAACGTCTATGCTTTTAATGGCAATGTACAATGAGGGAAAAAAGTATTTGAACCCCTGCTAATTTTGTACGTTTTCCCACTGACAAAGAAATTATCAGTCTATAATTTTAATGGTAGGTTTATTTGAACAGCGAGAGACAGAATAACAACAACAAAAAATCCAGAAAAACACATGTCAAAAATGTTATAAATTGATTTGCATGAATTGGTGGACCTGTATAGAGATGAACGGACGATGGATTAATCAATTGATGTACACAGTATATGTTTGCCCACTGCATATATAACAGTGAGTATACACCGCAATTAGTCGATTGGCAGGCCGAGCGTTCTCCTATAACGCGCCAGTTGCGTTCCTGAAGGACGCAGCGTTACGGGAAAATCTCGTTGTGATAAATAACATAACATGTAGAGTAAACACGCCAGATGCGTACGCAGGCTGAACAAAGACCGTGGGTAGCATCTCGAAGCATCCAGCAGCATCCCGCCTTGTTGCGTGATGCTACGCAGAGGCAGCCGTGCAAACCGCGTATCCCGACGTAGTTCTGTTCGTTCAATCGCTATATATCCAATTGGCGTCTGCGTTATCAAAAAGATGTTCCCGAATAACATTAATCGCGTTATATCCAATTGGCGTTATGAAAACCACACGCGTCGTTATAGGTCGAACAGACTGTACTTCCACCTCTTCCAAGACGTATGGCCAGCGTGGAAGAGTAGGTCAAGTACCCTCCTGAAAGGTGGTTCTTTAGAGCTCTCTTTAGTGCAGCCCTTCCACGAGCAGTCGCATGGGAACGCAATTGCAGGTCAGAGCCTTTACCTTCTGCCTTGCCCAAGACTTCATTGGCCACGCTTGGTGTGCAATTTTAACTAAAATGGTGTATCTATTTTATTTGTGTATTTTTATTTATTTGTTTACCTTTCCCGTCGTTTGTTGTTGCAACCTTCTGATCCCGTGCCACTTCTGGACATCCGTGAAAAAGAGCTTCATAGCTCATCGGATTTCTCCAGGATAAATAAAAATTGTGATTCTAATTCATATATATTGTATATATGTAATGTATGAATATGCATGTGCGTCTCTACAAAACGTCAGCTAAAAGCCCTGCCCGTACAGCTGGGCTGAAACAGACGAGCTAAAGTCGGTTTTGGTCATCGGTGTCATGCTGGGTTCCGGCCTGCCTACTCAGCCACCTCCAAACAAAACTAGACTATTTGTTTTTAATGTTACCATGTAAGGCCCCACTGAGGTGCACAGCTCTTTTACAGAAGGGACCTGACCACAAACGATAGCTCAACGAAGTGGCTTATCACGTGGACATTTATAGCAGCCAAATACGCAAAATTCACGTTGATTTTAAATGTGGAGGGAAACACCGGAGGACCCAGAGAATAATCCACGCGACCACGGCGAGAGAGACACCGCAAACTCCATTCATACAGCAGCAGGCGTCCAAGGTCGGCATAGAAAGCACGACGTCCTGCATACCAGGAGAGGGAATTAACATCTCTCCACAGTGTCGCCCCCCACACCCCCCCCCCCCCCCCCCCCCCCCCCCCCCTTTGCCCCCGCCCCTCGCCTATGCATCTGTCACTCGAACATCGATGCCAAGATAATGGCGAGTCTGAGCAACCCGTGCCTGACAGACCACATACCTGTCCTGAAGCACGGTGACTCAGGCCGGAGGAAAATTACAAAACAGTTAAATAAAATAATAAATGTACACCCCAACACCGCCGCCGCCGCAAGGGCTGGACCGAGGCTGTGTGTGTGTGTCGGCATGTGCATTGGTCGACTCAGCCACAAGTGCGTACCTGTCTGCGACGGTGTGTCAACATCGACACCAGGGGAGACAAAGGCGGCCGGGCGTGGTGCTGCTCCCCCCCCCCCCCTCCTTACACCACCTCGTGTGCCGTACCGGCCTTCATAGGTGCTACTCGCTAACAGCACTTGCCCCAACAGTCTGTTAAGGCTACACGGGGGGGGGGGGGTCTTTGTGAGTGTAGGTCTCGCATGGGCTCTGAGTGCACCTAGCCTGGCACGATCGCCGTCACTCAGCGATGATAGGCGGATTTTGTTGTGCACAGTATATGTGTGTGTGGAGAGTGGCGGCGCAGTGATTAGCCCACCGCACTACGAACTTCAGACCCGAGTTCGATTCCTGGCCATGCTCGCCGCACCGCCTCCTCCACCTGCGCTGTGTTCGCTAACAGCGCTTGCCCCAACGGCCTTCGCAGGCTACACGGGGGTACTTTGGCTATGTGCTTGAGTAGGGAGCCATACAGCACGGCGGTCAGCGCACCGCGAACCTCGAACACCTGAGTTCAATTCCCCCGGCCATGGTTCACGTGAATTGCGAGCGATATCAGAACTGGTCCCGAGCGTCCCCTAGGTCGACTCAGCCCTAAACCAGTTACTAAAGCGGCGGTGCCGGCTATGCCCACCCATGTACGTGCGCCGTGGTGGTCAGAATGTCAAACACGATGTGCTGGGCGAAGACCCACGGGGCCGACCCAGGCAGAAACACGCCGCTGTCGGTACGACGTCGTTCCTCCGCTGACCTGGCAACGCCTGGGAAATCCCCAGGAAGAGCTGGAGTCTGTGTTTTAGTAGTGTTTTGTAGTGTTATTGTAGCCTAGAGCATAGTAGCGTAGTGTATCGTAGTGTAGCGTGCAGTGTATCGGCCAGTCATCTCAGTCCCGTCGTAACCGTGGCACCTGGGTGATGCCCACGGTGACCTCGTGCCCGAGGGCATTCGACGCTTCACGTGGCCTCAACGTGCACACAGCCTGGCACAAGCGCCGTGGTGACGTCACCGCCACTTAGTGGCGAATGGCGGTTGTTATAGTGTATAGTAGTGTATAGTGTAGTGTAGTAGCGCTCAAGTCTGTCGCCAGGGAAAGAAAGGTCTGGACCGCCACTACCCAACACGCTGCCGCCGCGACCCTCAACCAGGACAAGTGGACTGAGAAACGAGCTCACAGCATTTTGCAGTCGATAAGACGATACCGGAGAAACGTTGTCTTTGTGTGTGTGTGTGTTTGCGGCGACGTTAACCCGTACGGCGCGCCTGCGTGTGTGCCGTGACCCCCTTGCGAGTGAGCCTTTGACACTTCACGTGCCCTCAAAAGTGCTTCAAGCCTGGCACAAGTGCCGCCGTGACGTCACCGCCACTAAGTGCTGAACGATGGCCCTTGTTGTTGATTTTGTGGGTGGCGTAGGTTTGTGTGTGGTTACGTGAACGTGTAGGTACGTGTTGACGTGCGTGCGCGCGTGTGTGTGTTTGTAGGTGTGTGCGTGTGCAGGTGTGTGTGTGTATAGGTGTGTGTATAGGTGTGTGCGTGTGTGTAGGTGTTTGCGTGTGTAGGTGTGTGTGTATAGGTGTGTATAGGTAACGATTATCTGATCCGGTCCTGGGCCTCCCCTAGGTCGACTCAGCCTCAAATGAGTACCTGGTGCGGTGTGTAAACATTGCCTCTAGGGAGACAAAGGCGGTCGGGCGTGGTGCTGGCCACCCACCCCCTCGTGTACCGTTCCGGCTTTCATAGGTGCTCGCTAACAGCACTTGCCCCTACAGTCTGTTAAAGCTATACGGGTGATCTTTGTATAGGTGTCAGTCGACCCGTGGCACCTGCTGGGTCTGCCCCGTGACCTCCTGCCAGCGGGCGTTCGACACTTCACGTGGCCTCAAGGTGCACTTGGCCTGGCACAAGCGTCGTGGTGACGTCACCGCCACTTAGTGGCGAATGGCGGTTGTTGTTGTTGTTGTATAGGTGTGTACGTGTGTATAGGTGTGTACGTGTGTATGTATAGGTGTGTACGTGTATAGATGTGTGTGCGTGTGTGTTTGTATAGGTGTATACGTGTGTGTATAGGTGTGTACGTGTGTATAGGTGTGTGTATAGGTGTGTGTGTGTGCGTGTGTATAGGTGTGTGTGGGTTGGGGGAGCGGTAGTGCAGTCGTTAGCGCGCTGCGATGCGAACCCGTCCAATAATAGTGGCGGACGTGGGCCTCCCCTAAGTGGGCTTGTGCGGTGGGTAAACATCGTCACTGGGAAGACAAAGGCGGTTGGGGGTGGTGCTGGCCACCCACCCCTCGTGTGCCGTGCCGGCCTTCATAGGTGCTACTCGCTAGAAGAACTTCTTCCCACAGTCTGTTAAGCCTATGCGGGCGATCTTTGTCTCTGTTTGCGTCTAGAAAAACAACCCCTATCTCCTCGTTCCGCCAGATGATACCACGTGGGCTTGTTGTCTATTGCGCTATTCGGGGGGAAAGAGAGAGAGAGAGACCCTTCACGGCGTTCACGTCCACCGCGTGTTGCAAGCGGGGGCTCTGATCCGGCCGCAGGGGTTTAGTAATCGCTCCGCCCTAAATGTATTACCAAAGAGCCGTACAAAGACAACCTCACGTACATGTCTGAGATCCATACTTGACCGGGCCCTGCCCAGAAGATTGGAGCGAGGGGATTGCAACTGACCCTTGGGGGGTCTTCAGAAACAATCGGTGACTTGCTCCATGGAGGAGAGGCTGCCGGTCTTCTGTTGAGAGCTGGGCCACCACTACCTGGATCCCTTTGGAATTCCCGGCTGTGCGGTTGACTGGTTCTGGCATCCGTCATCACGAGGATAACAATGTCAAGCAACAGGGAGTGGCTGTTCCGAATGAATAAATGAAGGGGACGTGGGGGTGTGGAGAGGTGTGGGATGTCGTGAGTCCCAGGCTGGTGTGAGTTCACTTCCATATCAACAGGAGGCGAGGAATGGTGGTGTTGGGTGTTGGCCTGTGCCCTCCACTGAAGATGAGTATGGAGGACGTAGGCAAGGCTGATGAGTCACATGACCTTCTCTATCAGGTGTTGCTCAAGGTGGCTCATTGGGATATACTGTACTCATCTCTTTTGGGTGACTTTATTTCGAGGGGAGATCATTACGTTAGCCCTTGGGTGGGAGTGCTTGGAAGGCAAGGGGCCAGATTATAAAAAAGAATAATTATACTGAGGAAGCTGCTAGATTTGTGTGCATGCCATGGGCGTGAGATCATCGCAGCCACACAACATCTTGGGTGTATGTTGTGTTCAAGCAAGACGATTTTTTGGACTAAGTAGTGACAGAACCATGGATGTAGATCCATTTCCTTGACACCAGGAACTACACTGATCATTGGCCTGTCATCTGTAAGACGCGCACCGTCCTTCCACTCACACGAGCCTCAGCTGCCGATTGAAAGTTGTAAGCAATAATTAGATCATTGCTTTCAGCTGGGGTTGGCATCTTTCCTCCCTCCCTCCCCCCTCACGGGGAGTTGAAAGTGATGTAATTCCTTACAAGTCACCATAACGACCCTCTTGGACCGCAGTGTGTCTTCCACGGGATGTTTTGGGTGCCTTGGTGGTCACATAGAAAACAAAGTTATTAAGGTAAATTGAAATGTTCATTTTCTTCATTCAACACGGAGGCTTTTGTGAGCAATATTATTAATCAAAAGTTTTTTGGGTTAGATCGCGTAATTGTTTCGTAAAACCCACCTCCACCCGACAAAGCCAATTAGTAAGGGATGTCACGTGAACAAAACTTGGCAATTAGTGACTATTTGGTATTTTACCAGGCAAAGCCCACTGGGCTCTTAGCTTTTTTCAGAAGCGACCTGGCCACATATTATAGCTCACCGAAGTGGCTTATCACGTGGAAATGTATCGCAGCCAAACACTCTCAACGTATGATTCTAAATGTTGGAAGGAAAAACCGGAGGACCCGGAGAATATACAGCAGGCGTCAGGGTCGAGATCGAACCCACGACCTCCTGCACACCAGGCGAGGGAGTTAACATCTCATAGCCACCGATGTGCTGGAGAGCATCTGCATCTCCTCATCTCTATGGCTGATTGAGGTGGTGGAGCCAGAGAATGGCCCTGCTGGTCATTGGAGCCGTGGGCTTCCTATAGCCTCAGGACGTAAATGCTTCGCGTCTCGAGGCGTCAGTTTGACAAGTTATAGGATGTCGCGACCAATATTATTCAAGATACCGTAAAGGTTTTTGTTGGGGATAGATCATGTAAAGTATAAACGTGTCGTTGACCGGCCACCACCCGACACGGATAATTAGTAAGGTTTGTCACTTAAACAAAACGTGAAAATTGGCTACGACTTCAAGGCGAGCACAGTTCTGGATGCAATTACCGGCGAAGCGTCGTGCTCACATTGTCCACGTGGTGGATTTACTCTCCAACACACCGATGGGCTGAAGTGGTAAACCAATCGGCTCGTTTTGTTTACGTGACAAACCTTACCGGCTGTGTCGGGTGATGGACGGTTAACGACACATTTATACTTAGGCGAATTAACTCCCCCACCCCTCCCCCCTAATCGTCGTTGCTTGAGAAGAGGCTCGGCGATTCGATGGCGCCGCGCGGGCCACGTGGAAGAGGAGGAGGGCCGCGTGGAGGATGAGGGCCGCGTGGAGGATGAGGG
>CM025618.2:7978270-7996603 GCA_014621495.2 Entosphenus tridentatus
CACACACACACACACCTATACACACTTGTACACACCCCTATACACAAGTATTCACACGTACATACCTATACAAACACACACGCGCACACACCTATACACACTTGTACACACACCTATACACACGTACACACCTATACAAACACACACGCACACACACACACCTATACACACTTGTAAAGATGCGCCCCGCGCGCCCACTCCAACCGCAGGGGTCGACGCTTGGCAATGCGCGCCGCTCTCTGTGCCTGGCGTCTTCGGGCGTGGTTCTGTGCACACTCCACGACAAAGACGCAGGTCCAACCCGCGGTACGCTCAACGCACTTATTTTTGGGCAAACGGCGCCTATCGAGGGGCACCTATGAAGGCCGGCACGGCACACGTGGGGGTGGGTGGGCAGCAACACGCCCGGCCGTCTTTGTCTCCCCCAGTGGCGATGTTTACCCCACACCGCACCAGGTGCTCATTTGAGGCCGAGTCGACCAAAGGGGAGGCCCAGGACCGGGTCAGCCAACTCGTCTTCGCCCTGAGTGGGAATCGAACCCGGGTGTTCGGGTTCGTTGCGCAGCGCGCCAGCTGCTACATTGCCGCTCCCCGCTAACACACACACACACGCACGTGCACACATACACACACACGTACAAGGGTTACACATATATCACCGCACAGGTTGGAAAGCCCCTGCTTGGAGCGAGCGGAGTGGTTGAGCCAGACTTGACACTGGTCTCCCCCCCACCTCTTCCCCCCACCTCCCCCTCCACCTCCTCCCACCCGCAGGCGCTCAGGACCTGTCAGGGCTCGAGTTGGGGTGAGGCTGCAGCTCCAGCCCTCTTCCGATTAAGAGGCAGCAGCAGCAGCAGCATCATCATCATCTCTGTTGTTGACATTATTGGACAGAGGTGGAGTAGCAAAACTACGCGAACGCTCTCTTCCTCTAGAAGCCTACTTGGACGCCTGTGAAAAAAAAAATAGCTTCATAGATCATCGGATTCCTCGTGGATAAATAACGACTCCGATTATTTTCGTCACCATGTCACTCATCAGCACCAGCCACCCGGGTTTTCCTCGGTCAGGTTCACGCCCTCTTGCAGGTGTTCGTTACCTAACGTCTGGTGACTTTTGCCGAGCGAGCGATTTAATTGGGTGGGTGTGTGAGTTATTGAATGACAGAGATGGAGGGAGTGAGTGTGTGTGTGTGATTAATTGGCTGGGTGGGTGAGTTATTGGACGAGTGAAACATTGGGTTGAGTGGTGGAGTGCGGGAAAGCCCCACACATAGCGCAGTGGTTAGCGCGCTGCGCTACCAACCCCGCCGACCGGGTTCGATTCCGGCCCACGGCCACCAACATCAGTGACGATTATAGGAACCGATCATTGGCTTAGGGGCGAATGAGTATCTGGTGCGATGTTGACACATTGACGCATCGCATCAGGTACCAAGCCATGTCACGGTGTTGCCGAGTAACAAAGCCATCAACCTGATTGAAAACTTTACTGCCAGGGCACATTCGTTACTTTAATTGATTAGATACTTCACATAATACGTAATTAAATGATAATAATAATAATCACAAGCGTCGTTGTGGTAGAATATAAATAACCTAAAAGAATCAGCAGGCAAAACGTCTCCTTCACATACCCGTCTCGCCACAACACAAATAAAAGTGTTTTCTTCCTTTAAAGCCACAAGGACATCTTCTGAGAGGGCATAAATTTAGCCGCATCGATTGAAGACGAGCCAAACTCTGGACCGATCTACTAAAGTTTAACCTTCCACTTCTAAAACTTTAGATCTGCTGATTTTGGTCTACTTACGCTTGATTGTAAAGAGCGGACTTTGCTCTCTGCGGGGACTGAGGCTGTGTTTTCTTTCCAGCCATGCTCCTCGATTGTGGAATCCCCTTACTCCTCGGCGGAAGGGAAGTCTGTCAGACTTTTAAAATCGGGTCTTAAAGCGCACCTGCTTTTTTATGTTTTACAACAAGACGTCTCCGTAACGTAAGCTTCATAGCGTGAATTGGGTTATGTAAAAACAACTGAGATTCTTATTGGTATTATTACGATGCAGTTTTTCATCAGCAGAGCCAATGCTTGCTCAAATCACTTCTCGCTACCCCCCCCCGCACGTGATTCGCGACGGCACCAGTGAGACTCAAGATCTGGCTTCAAACGGGTCGAGCATGAATGTCGATATTCAGGCTTAACAAAAGAGAACGTGTAAAGGAGGCACAATTTAAACACACACACACACACACCTGTAAAATCAAACATTAGGCTTTAGAATGGGTGAGGGAAAGTCCAGAAATGTTTGCATTTGAACGTTTTTAAAACCTTGTGTAAATGCGCAGGCTCTTGTACCTCCTGGTGATTTGTTTTATAATAATAAATGTGATTATTGGCCATTTGACAGTCCCCTACACTTTAATATGACGCGTGTGTGTCGTGGTAGTTAATACGAACAGTTGTGACCTTACATGCTAGGAGCTAAAAGCAAACGGTAAAGCAACGAGCTTCAACCAAAACGTTAGAAGAGATTGCGCTCTCGGTGGACTAAATCATCATGATTCACAGCCCTTGATCGATCCACCGCTGGACGAAGACCTCCCCGACACCCTGTCGGTCATCGTGGGCGCGTTCTTCGACCATACTTCACCACTTCGGTGAAGTAGCGCTTCAGATATCACTCGCCACTGAATTTGATGTGAACTCAGGTTTGCCGTGTCAGCCAATGCGCCACCGAATCACCACACCGTGAGTCATCGCAGCTCACTTTTTTCCCCCCCCGTGCCGTTGTTTGACCATACTTCACCGGTACGGGCTGCGGCGGTGAGTGATGTTGAGCGTGCCTGAGAATTGGATAAGTGGTCACCGGGTTCGTAGCAGCAATTTGCGATAAAAACCGGAAATTGAAACCGCCAGGGACATAATTCCCGTCACAAATTTAGTCTTAACAGCATAACGTTCATAATTGAGCAAACGGGATTAGCGGTCAGGCACCAACGCCGCATAGAGTACATACCTAGGCAGGGCCTCCTACATTGCTCATCCTCATCCACGGAGGGAAATCTCGCGGTGACTCAAACGGGAATGAGCCGATGCGGCTGGCAGCTGTGAAACCAGCCGCGTGCCAGAGGGCAAGGTTGCGAATTTAAACCCAGGAAAGGGGAAGGGGGGGGGTTGACTCAGCCCATGAACCCTCGTGTGGGGGGGGGTGGGGGATGGCAAGGGCTGACGGGTCGATGTCAACAGTGGTTGTCTCGATGGCAACGATGGCAAGACTCACCCGCCAAAACCCTTGGAATGTGCCATTTCCATCAGTGGGCCCGGGGCGCACGTGCCCTGCCACGGCTTCCTCTCGCGTCTTCGGTCGCGATCGTTGGCGATCTTCTTCCTCTCCGGCGACGCCTCCTGCCCAAGGCCGCTCGCGCATTCGGCGCCTCCAACGCGGCCACCGCCTCTGCCGCACTCGCTCGGGGGATTCCAAGTGGCGCGTCTCGCAAAGCGGAACCCGCGGCCACAGTACAAAAAAAGAGAATCAACTCGACCGACGAAGAATTCCATCCGCTTGGCTGCTACTCCGTCGTTAATCTCGAACACCCCCCGTTCCTCCCTCAACCCCCCCTCCCCTCCCCAACTTTTAAAGTCATTTACGGTTGCCGAACGAACACATTATGAGGTCGAGCTCATTACACGCAAAGTGCTTGACACAAATGAACCCGACTTGCCTCGTCGAGGAGCACAAACCGTCACACAAACTGCGGCCACAGCAGCGGCTCTTGGCTGGCCATCGGACAAAGACGGTCACCGCGCTTTCACGCGGAACGCTCTCACCGATCGTCGGTGGCCACTGGGGCTGTGCACTTTTGAATCTCGATCGACAACTCAATTTCTTGAGAACTGCTTTTTAGCTGTCCTTTCGTTTGCTGCCCTTCAACCTCGCACGTCCGATTAGCGCGGTTGGCTACGTACGGTGCGACGGAAGTTCAACATGCGTGCATCTCTCCGTCACAGCTGGATTTAGCGAGGTTTAATTCGGCCGGCTGCACGCACCCGTTATACATAGGGCGGCTGGCGGGCAGTAAATCGTGCGGCGTTCGGCAGGGCTATGAGTTGCCTTTTCCAAAAATAATGGGGAGGGCAGCCGAGTTGAGGGCTATTTTGTGCGACGCGGGCGTCGATTTTCTTTTTCCGCGGCCTCCCTGCCCGCGATATTTTTGGGTGCCACCGATTCCGCGAGCGTGGCGCTTCGCTCCTTTGATTCATCGCGATAAACACGGTGGAGCGCACGCCGCGCCTAGAACGGGCATCGTCGTCACTAGCAGTCGTGCTCGAATCCACTGCTGGATGAAGGCCGCTCCCTCCACCACCCCCCCCATCTCCCAAGATGCTGTGATGTAACAATCCACGTTGCGCCTGAACGCGCGGGCTGATTTCATCGCTCCATCTCCGTGGGCCCTTTCTCGGCTGCTGCTCGGCCCCTATAGCGGTAACGCTGACAATGACAATGGCGCTTCCAGCACTCTGTCAATCCACTGCTGGATGATGATCCCCACACTCACGTGTCGGCGACTCGAGTTCGACCCGAGTTCGATTTCCGCTCGTCACCAGTGACGATTATGTCTGAACCGGTCGTGGGCCTCCCCGGGGTCAACTCAGCCTCAAATGATTCTGCGGTGTGTAAAACATCGCCACTTGGGGGACAAAGGCGGCCGGCCGTGATGCTGGCCACCCACCCCCACGCGTGCCGTGCCGACCTTCATATTTTGCTCGCTAACAGCACTTGCCCCGACAGTCTGTTCGGGCTATACGGGGGATCTTGGTCTTTGTCTTTTTGTGACCATACATCGCCACGCTGTTCAATGGTGGTTGGTGAAAGGGGCAGGCCACTCAGGACCCGTTCTGGTATCACTCGCCAC
Source organism: Entosphenus tridentatus (assembly GCA_014621495.2). NCBI lineage: Eukaryota > Metazoa > Chordata > Hyperoartia > Petromyzontiformes > Petromyzontidae > Entosphenus > Entosphenus tridentatus. The sequence continues at coordinate 7,983,184 of CM025618.2, forward strand.
TCATGTTCGCCACGGCAAAGGTATCGAAACTCAAAGTTTCCAGCTTCGTATGACAGCGTGCTAACTCTTCATGGACTGATGCAGGAAAGCCTCACTGAGTCTCGAGGCTCGTTGCTCAAGAGGGTCCTGCCGCATTGGCACTGTTGGCCAATTTGCTTTGCGAACGGGAATTCGGCTTAGTGTGGAGAAAACCTCGGAGAAAACCCAGCACTGCGCTGTAGACGAGAAAGAGACACTATCACTTGTCATCGTGTCTTTGGCCGCACCCCCACAACCTACAACATCTGGCAAGCCCTGATAATCACCGGTACGAGCACAGACCAGGCTGGATCCTGCTGAGACTTTGAGATTTGCCGAGATCGGACCCATTCAGGGTTTAATTTGGTCGTGTAAATTTAAATTGTCGGTCGTAAAAAAAATAATCCACAACTGATTTCACTTCTAAGAATAAAACGTGTTTTGCTTCTTCGCATTCACTTCATCATGAAAGAAAAATGTTTATCCTTCAAACATAAAATGAGGACGTGTAAATATTTAACTTGGTCTTTATTCTTTTAGAATGCATGTAATGTTTTTCTAATCCCTTTTATCTCTTGCCCACACATCCTCTTCACTTACCGACGCTACGATGAGGTTGGTACCGCGCCTTGCTCGACGTTTCGCTTGACGAATTCAGCTCCAGAAGAAGCTCCCAGCACGTGCAGCGAAACGTCGGACTTCGTTGGGAAACCGAACACACGCGCAGCCGAACAGTGAGAGCCAGCGGTCGTTTTTTGTTTGTTTTATTATTTACCGGGGAATCGTGGCTCTGGCTCAGCGGTAGAGCACGCTTGAAAAGTTCAAATTCTAGTTGGTCAGCCCATCATCCTCCCACCATCTGGGGGGGTCGATAAAATATATACCACTTTGTGTGGGAAATGTCAACAAGGGCGAGTGATCGTTCTACGGAGAGACTCGGCCCTGCGATTTCAAACGTGTAAAATCCACCACTCGGCTCTGCAGGGCTGTAAACGGAAGATGAGCATCGCCTCAGTGACTGAACTTTGATTTAAAGGAGCGCACAACACCGTACCGCGCAGTACAAACGAGACGGACAATAGCAAAGAGAGAAAGAGGGAAAGAAGGTGCAACGTAGAGACAAAGAACGCATTCCTGAATGAAATCACGGACCCCTTATCGCGACAGCTCATGAGCTCGCAGGGAGAGAGGTAACGGTCCGATAACTGAAAGAGATGAAACTCCACGTTGGAGCGATCTCATTGCGGCTCAGGTGAGCACTGAACTATTGATACCTCACGTATCCCGTTTATAACCCATGCACAGCCTTAGTGGTGGTAATTCCACGTTCCTATGGCGGCGGCTGCTGTAACAGGAGGACTACCACTGTTGTACTCGTATCGGTCTCCGGAGGAATGATGGGCTGAGTCAACCGGCGATTGTGAGCCGCTCGCCCTACGGATGAGTCACTTGGTCGGATGATCGTAATATGACGACACAAATCCCACGTATAGCCTTACGAGACTGCTGGATGCAAGCGCTGTTAGCGAACACCTATTAAGGCCAACACGGCACGCGAGGGGGTGGGTGGCCAGCACCACGCCCGGCCGCCTTTGCCTCCCCGGTGGCGATGTTCACACACCGCACCGGGTAGTCGTTTGAGGCCGAGTCGACCTAGGGGAGGCCCAGGACCTGTTGAGACAATCGTCACCGCGTGTTGGTGACCGTCAGCGGGAAATGTAACTCTGGGGTGGGGCCGCGTTCGTAGCGCGGCCTCGCTGCCGTCACGACGCCAGTGGACATCGCCACGGACACGAAACGCGCAGAGACGCTCACGCAGCAGCGAGACGCGCTACGGCTCGCGACGCTTCGATCCAATTTCGTGCTGGTCTCGGACCCCCCCACCCCCCCCCCTGTGAGTGACGATGCTGCCAAGTCCCTTTATACATTCCACCATAGAGGGAAAATGTCTATTGACTGGGGGGTGGAGGACGGGGGGGCGAGGGCTTGTTGTTGTGTGTTTGTTTTTGAACTCACTCCCGCCACCGCAGACTTCTGCGGTGCCGTTTCCCTCGGCTGTGACGCGCTGCGCGCAAAACCCCAAACTCTGGATCCCATCCCAAATGCCTCCCGCAGATGCCTCGATTAGAAGCGAGCGCCAAATGGCTCCTTCTCGAGCTGTTGATGCCAGATGCAAGTACGTCCGTGCGCGCGCGTGTGTGTGTGTCTCTGTGTGTGTGTCTTTGTGTGTGTCTGTGTGTGTGTCTCTGTGTGTCTCTGTGTATGTGTGTGTGTGCGTGTGTGTCTCTGTGTGTCTCTGTGTGTGGGGAGCGGTGGTGTAGCGGTTAGCGCGCTGCGCTATGAACCTGGCCACCCGGGTTCGATTCCCGCTCACGACCAACACCGGTGACGATTATCTGAACCGATCCTGGGCCACCCCTAGGTCGACTCAGCTTCAAATGAGTACCTGGTGCGATGTGTAAGCATCGCCACTGGGGAGACAAAGGCAGTCGGGCGTAGTGCTGGCCACCCACCCCCTCGTGTACCGTTCCGGCCTTCATGGGTGCTCGCTAACAGCACTTGCCTCTCCAATCTGTTAAGGCTATACGGGGCATCTTTGTTACGTGTGTGTTGGGGGAGCGGTGGCGTAGTGGTTAGTGCGCTGCGCTACGAACCCGGCCACCATGGTTCGATTCCCACTCGCGGCCAACATCGGTGACGATTATCTGAACCGGTCTTGGGCCTCCTCAGCCTCAAATGAGTACCTGGTGCGGTGCGTAAAAACATCGCCACTGGGGAGACAAAGGCGGCCGGGCGTGGTGCTGGCCACCCACCCCCTTGTGCTCATTAACAGCACTTGCTCCAACCGTCTCGTAAGGCTACACGGGTGATCGTCGTCTTCGTGTGAGCACAGTGGGGAACAAAGCTGGTGCATCTGCAAGTGGTCTGAGTCAGTCAACTCATGGCACCCGAGGTCTGTTCAATGAAATTCCTGTAAGGGAGCCTTCGACACTTCACGTAGCCTCAAAGTGCACCCAGAATCGGTCCCTGGGCATCCCCTAGGTTGACTCAGCCTCAAATGAGTACCTGATGCGGTGTGTTAAACATTGACACTCGGGAGACAAAGGCGGTTGGGCGTGGTGCCGTGCCGACCTTAATAGGTGCTCGCAAGCAGCACTTGTCCCAACAGTCTGCAAAGGCTATTTGGGGGATCTTTGTTCGTGGTCAGACGCTCCCACTATTTATAAATAGGTCACAACTCCACACACCTCATCCTTTCTCCCCTCCAGGGTCACTATTTCATATTCTGTGTGTGACTGATGGTGATGATGGTGGTGGCCAGGGTTATCATCATCATTAGCTGCAGTAGCCATGACCAATCCACTGTTGGATGAAGGCAAGGCCGTAGCCATGGAGTCAACATTGGGGGGGACCAAATCTTCCAGGGTGTCTGGGGGTCCCAACCCAGAAAAAAAATCTAAATTTGAAAAATCAATTTCCTGCCTAAAATATAACAAAAATTCACTAACACATGGGATGGACTTTTTATTTATTTTTTACAATAATGTCTAATAGTGTATTGTATTACATTTCTCTGTTTTTACTTTTTTTTACTATTTCTTGTTTCTTTATACGTATTGGCAGAGATTCGGGATTAATAAAGTACAACCATAACCACAATCATATAAACAGCAATCTATGCATTGATTTATATGAAGACAAGTCCAGATATTGTGGCCAAGATTTAGCAAATTGTTCTTTTTATTTACATAGCATAGCAATTTTTTTATATATATAGCAATATATTGGGGGGGGGGGGATATTTTGAGCATACTTGAATATCGGGGGGGATGTGTGGGGGGATATTTTATAATTACGGCCTTGGATGAAGGCCTTCCCAAGCCGCCGCTACTTCTCACACGACGGCTACAATCGACCTGGCACCAACACGCGAGCTGATTCCATCGTTCCATCTCCGCGGTGAGCGTCCCCTCGAGTGTGTTCCCTCCTTGAGCTGCCACTTTCTCATTGGTTCCCGACCCAACAGACGTCATCGTTCCTTTGTGACGTCACCTGCCCAGAGACTGCTTTGCTCTGCTCAGCTGCCAACGCGATGCCTCCAGTTTAACACGTAGGCTGTGACGAATGGACACGCTCTGTTGACGTGACAAACCCTTGCTAGTTGGCTGTGTCGGGTGGTGGCGGGTTTTAACGACACATTTATATATTTACACGATCTAACCCCCCCTCTCTATTATGGGCGATGCCTCCACGTGACGTGTGCCCTCTAACCCACGTGTTTCGGCACTTTACCTGTGGCGCGAGGCCTCTGCCTCAGCGGTTCTGCGCCGCGGGAACGCGAACCACCCTGGTGGGCCACGTGGCAAATGTCCCAGGGCGTACGTGAGGCGATTGATAAATATGTGAATTTACGAATCTATCAAGATGAATCTGTCAAGATAAAAAAAACTGCGATAACATTAAATCCATCCGGTAACCTATGACGATATGAAAGACCTTTATAAACTCATTGATGGTAAACAACGTGGTTTCCAAGAGCAATCAGCCAGCGGGAACAAATGACGTCACGCGTGCAGAGCCTCCGTTGAATTTTGTTTAATTTGCGTGCGGTTAGTTTGCTCGTTAGGATGCCTGACGACATGGACAATTGGTTAAAACATTGATGTTCATGCGTTCATTATTCCTCCATTTATTTATCAGAACCGTGTTGAGTCAGGCAGTGGGGGGGGGGGGGTTGGTGGGAGGGGGGGGTTTCGGGGGCGTTCTCGGTTGAAACAAAATCCCACGAGGAGGGTACCAGCAGCCAGCGGAAGGTTGTTGAAGCACCCCCTCTACTCCACGTCTTCCTCACGCACATGACCTGACAGCCCAAGGGTGTGTGTGGGGGGGGGGGGAGGTGGGGGGTGGGGGGGAGAGTTGTCCCACTGCGGAGGAGACGGAGCGACGAAATTAGCTCGCTGTGCTCCGTGCTGGCGAATCGCTTCGTCGCGTCGCGAGTCGAAAGGGCCTTCGTCCGCCGGCGGGTAGAGCAGGGGGCGGCGATCGCGACGAAGCCTCGAGGACGTTTGCCATCGAGCCGAGCGACGCACCGAGCGAGCGTCGATGATTCCGTGGGGTGCGCGGATTCCTCGAGGCGTTGGGCCGCTTCGACGCGGGTCGCTCAAGCGTCACGGGCCTCGACCGAGGCTCTCAAGTAGCAGTTACTAATTATGCGGCGAACGAGCAATGAACGAGTGAAAGTGAAGGAAGAAAATAACAAAAAACAAACTCCCGCGGTGTTTTCGTTTCGACTCAATCACCCGTGGCACGCGCCACCGCCAAAACCCATCGCAAAGCTGCGTTGCGTTGAGCAGGCGGCACGCGACGAGTTCGTGACTTAGCGAGCGGTCGACTGGACGTGGTGTGCCGGGTGCCGACATGTTTCCTGATGTGGATGAAATGAAACCATGGGTCCTGAGTACTCTATGGTAGCGGTTCAATTGAAGATGCGATTTTCTATGATTATATATATTTAAAATGTGCCACCTCGAGTGGATGCAGGGGTCGTATTCGTAAGCCACATCACCTCTAGCAGACGGGCGGTAGTGGCTCTGCTGCTCGTGGCCTGTACTACAGCATTGTGGGGGCCCCGTGGGTTGGTGATCACACTCAATTTCTGCGACAATTCCTTCCCGCGGACGCATTTCCATCTGTTCCAGCTGTATGGGATAGAGTGTTACTCCCCCTCGCGAGCGCATTTGTCTGCATAAAATGTGCACGTGATAATGATGATAAGCCACTTTGTTAAGCTATCATTTGTGGCCAGGTCGCTTCTGGAAAAGAGCTGTACAGCTGAGTGGGCTTTACCTGGTCAAATGAAAAAGTGTAGTTTTTTTAAATTTCGATTTAAAGCTTTCGGGACTGCAGGGATTCATATTCTTGGTTCTTTCGGTAAAGTCACGTAAAACGGAAATAATAAAATTATATTATAATAATATTTCATCATGGGGCCTCCTTTGCCAGTACCAAAATATACTAATAGGGTTTTTCCCCTTTTTTCTGGCAACAAAACTGACACCTTTATGCATTCGGGGACAATGCATACATTATCAGAGTATTGTTTTTTGTTTCCATTTGACTGCAGGTATTGTGATTAATGTAAGCATGATTCCTTGCAAAAGGTGTTAGTTGTGTTGCCAGAAAAAAGGGGAAAAACCCTATTAGTATATAATAATATTATTAATATTATAATATTATTATTTTAATGTTATATATATTTTTTTGTTTTAAAGGGTGCCCGCGGTAGGGGGCGAACCCAGGCACCTCAAGCTGTGAGGAAAGGGGTCTTCCACTGCCGCTGGAGCCGCGGCTCTCCGTTCCGCCTGTGTGAGCCATCTCCCTGCGAGCCGCCAGACACCGCTGCAGCATTTTCCAGTGACAGCCGTGTTGTGGTCTGTGGTATGGTGCGGTGTGTGCGTGGTGAATAATCAACACTCTGCAGTCAGACTCATCGCATGGGTCCAGAGGTCACTGCGAGGTCATTGTCGGTGGCGTTTGATCGTGTCCAGTCGTGCGTCTTATCGGCGTTTTTGTTGTTGTTGTATTTTCAAAAATGTCTCATTATGTCTCTGCCGAATGCCGAGTATTCGTGCAGACATAGCGACATCGCGAGAAAACACTGCAGTGAATTCATATCCGTCTGGCTGTGTAGGCGGCAATGGTTATGTTTAAAACCGTTATGGAATCCTGAGTGCTTTCCCGTTGGGTTAATGAGCTTCAGGCATTAACACGGAACCATAGGCATCCTAATGTTGCCTTAGCCTGGCTTAATGAGGCTTGGGCATTAACACGGAACCCTATTAGAACCATATATGAGCCTGAATATGCTTATATGAGCCTCTGTCTGGCATTAACACTGAACCCCTAATATTCTTAATGGTGCCTTCGTCTGGCTCTATGAGTCTCTGGGAATGAACACTAAATCCGACAAAAAGTCAAGCATGACATCCCTACTCGGCATTATCATCATAAAATCTTGAACGGGGCAGCCAAGGAATGGGCCGCCTACGAGGGCACGGACCAGTGGAGGTGGAGCTATAAAAAAAATTAACCCGTAAAAACAAAGTTTTTCACTATAAATCCTTTATATGCGTGGCGGCTAGAGTCCTCTCGTCCTCTGGCTTGAGATGGCTGCCACCTATGGGTCAGATGATTGCCTGCCACCATGAAGCAATTGGTAATTAAATATACAAAAAATTTGCCTAAAAAGTGTAAAATTTTGGAAAAAAAATTTCACGAAAAGAAATTATCACGCACAACGAGTCTGTGTGCAAAATGTCAGCTCGATTGGATCACGGGAAGTGGGTTAAAAAACGACCGAAAGATTTGCACGGTCGTAAGCAAGCAAGCAAGTGAACTTAATATAAAGGATTTAATAAGCTCGCGAGCAGGCGCACGGTGTGTGTACGCGCGTATGTTGAACTTCTTTCACACCGTACGTAGCCAACCGTTCTAATCGGAGGTGGATTGCCACATTGTGATGAGGTGGTGGTGGGCGGTGGCTTGGGGGAGGCCTTAATCAAGCAGTGGATTGAGCATGGTTACTGATAGATTATGATGATGATGATGGTGAGAGGGAATGTGTTCATGGTGGTGGGGTGGTGAGCGGTAGTGCAATGGCTAAAGCGCTTTGCTCCGAACCCGGCGACCCGAGTTCGTTTCCAGCTCACGGTCAACATGGGTAACGATAATTATCTGAACCCGTTCTGGACCTCCCCTAGTTCGATTCAGTCTCAAATTAGTTCCAGGCGAGGTGTGCAAACGTCGCCACTGGGGAGACAAAGGCGGTCTGGCGTGGTGCTGGCCGCCAATCCCCTCGTGTGCCGTGCAGGCATTCATAGGCACTCGCTTTCAGCACTTGCCCCAACAGCCGTGTTAGAGGCAATATGGGGGATCTATGTTGTTGTTGTTGTTGGGTGGGGTGGAGGAAGTCAATGACATCATGGACTCAATGGGCCATTGATTTTTGACTACGCTGCTGTGAAAGCGAACAGCAGTGGTCCGACTGTCGAGGACTCTCCAGAAGTCGTCTACACAAGTCTGTGGCAGGTGTCGTGACGGGCACCGCAAGATGCGATCGTGTCCGTCCGGCGTTCGCAGAGCCGCGTTGGCTTCTGGTTGCCGAACGAACACGTTGTTTTAAGGTGGCGCTCATTACACACGTTAAGTGCTCGCCACAAATGAACGACGACGCGTCGCTGATTTCTCGTCAAGGAGCATGAACCATCACGCGAACTCCGATCATCCTCGCAGCGGTGTTTTGCTCGCCATCGAACAAGGACGGTCACCGCATCGCGCGCTTTCAGATGCGCTTCTGCGACCGTCTGGAACGCTCTTCCTTCCGATGTTAGGAAGCCACTGGAGCTATGCACTTTTAAATCATCATCTAGATTGAAAATTAATTTCTTTAGAACTGTTATTCCGCTGATCATGGTTGGCTACGTACGGTGCGAAATAAGTTCAACGCACGTACATACCTACGTACATCGAACGGACAATGGGGGCAGTCGAGGCAGCAGTCACGTGTGAACGAGAGTGCGGGAAGGGGCAGCCGCAGCAGCGGCTTGTTTTGGAGAGCTCGGCTCACAGAATCTGCGTGGAAAAAAATATTTCTAATCTGCTGCCAGATATAAAAAGCGTAGGAGAAATCCATAACAATCCGAAAAAAAAAGTGAAATACTGTATATATTTAAACAAAAATATCTGGAAGGCAATTATGTTGATGATCGGCCAACCGTTTGCGAAAAGTCAAACTCGTTGAGTTAAATAAAATCAACTTTGGGAGCACGTTAACAAAAACCAGCTGCTGGGGGAAAAAAAATACCGGTGGACGAACCCAACATAAAAAAAATGTTTAACAGAAACTAATCAGGAAAATGTTAAAAATATAATGGCAACAGAAAGTGGGAGGAAACGAGCGAGGGGCATGGGGGGGCTGGGGCGGGGGGTCAACGGGGTGGGGGGGGACCGGTGGGAGGGAGGGGGACTCAGGGAGATTCCAGGATGCAGGGAGAAGATTGTTGGCTACAAAATCCCTGCCTCGTAATTTACTGCGGCGTTTGGAAAGTTTCACACACGCGAGCACAAAGCTCCCCCCCTCCCCCCCCCCGCATGAGCCTGAGCAGACTTCTTGGTTCTTTCGGTAAAGTCACGTAGAATGGAAATAATAGACAGACTGTCTTCTCGACAGACCTGTTCTCCACCTGAGGACGGCTGCTTGCGTTGTGGCCGAAACGTCGTGAGAATAATTTGATTATGTTTTATTTTTATTATTTTATTATTTCCATTCTACGTGACTTTACCGAAAGAACAAAGAAGACGAATCCCTGCAGTCACGAAAGCTTTAAATCGAAATCTGAGCAGACTTCTCGGGGGCAAGTGCTGTTTGCGAGCTCCTATTAAGGGTGACGGTGACCAACGTCAGCACGAGTATTCGTTCGAGGCCGGGTCGAACTAGCGACGACTCAGCACAGGTTCAGATAACAATGGTCCCTTGTTGTTGGCCGTGAGCGTGAATCGAACTCGGGTCGCCGGTTATTCCATCCCCCCGGTGATGGTGGCACACGCCACCGGACACGCACGCGCGCACGCGGCACAGACAAAGATCGCGAATGGCCTAACACGGGCGCCTGTCGGGGGCAAGTGCTGTTGGCGAGCTCCTATTAAGGGCAGCGCGGTGTGGCCGGAATTACGCCGCGGCCGCTTTCGTCTCCCTAGGTGACGGTATATTTCTGCATCGCACCCGGTGCTCAGTTAAAGCCGAGTCGACCTAGGGGAGGCCCGAGACCGGTTCGTTAATTCGTCGCACGTGTTGGCCGTAGAGCGGGAATCTAACTCGGGTCACCGGTTTTTCGTCGAGCAGCGCGCGAACCGTTACACAACCTCTACGAAGACTAATATCCCCCGTACAGCCTTAGCGAGTGCTGTTAGCGATCACCTATGAAGGCCGGTACGGCACACGGTGGGGTGGGTGGCCGCCTTTGTCTCCCGAGTGGCGATGTTTACACACCACACCAGGAACTCGGGTCGCCGGGTTTGTAGCGCAGCGCGCTGACCGCTACACTACCGCTCCCCTCTCTACTCCACACACACACACGCGCACACACGCACACGTGTGTACATAAACCAGACACTCGCCAAACCATCTTTCTGCTTTTAAAGACGCTCGCACTTTCTCTCTCTCTCTCGCCTTACGTCAGTCCCATGCCATCTCGTCAACATCCCATGCCAAATACCGACCTGGGTAATGGAGAGATGTGGGAGCTTGTGGGAGTGAAGGTGGCCATGGGGGGAGATGTGGAGGAGGGGGGGGTGGTGCATGGTTTGGATGTTAAACAGAGATTTGTTTTTTTTTCCATCGCAAGACGCCAAGGAAAAGTTTACCCGCGCGTCGGAGGTGGTGGTGGTGGTGGTGGTGAATTCGTAACGAGGTGGTTGATGAGTGACCGCAGCCCCTTTCAACATCGTCCACCCACTCGTTCACTCTCGCTCGCTCGCTCGCTCACTCGACAGCGGCCAACCCACGCATTGTCACGTACAACTCCCCACCAAGCTCGACTTGCCGCACGACTGCGGCTCTGTCAGCTGTACGAGCAAGCCCCACGTCTCCCTTGGACACGAGTCAGCTCGTATTTAATAACCGAGCGCTGGCCTATAATTAATCCTGGAATTTCCCTGCGCTCTCCAGCACGCCACGATTATATAAACACGCCGGGGCCCCATTATATAAACGAGAAATAAGGATTTAATGACTGGGTTGAGCGGTGGCGCAGTGGTTAGGTTAGAGCGGCCTGAGCCCAGTTGGATCGAGTGTGGTGAACCGATCCTGAATCTCCACCCCCCCCCCTCACACCCCCCGCCGCTTCACCAAGCCACACACTGGACCATCCAGCAGCGAATTGGCCAAGGATTGCAAATCATTTATTCTAGATTTGAAGCTTTCGTGAATGCAAGGATTCATATTCTTAGGTTTTTTCGGTAAAGTCACGTAGGTAAAAAATTAAAATTAAAATTACTAAATGTAAAATAAAAATAAAAATCACGACGTTTCGGAGGCAACATTTTTTACCTACGTGACTTTACCGAAAAAACCTAAGAATATGATTGCAAATCAACCATTTACGTTGTTGCACTGCACCATGAACTGCGCTGCCCACGATCACGCATCAACACTGAGACGACACGCTCAGGAATTTTTATTCCACAACCCCACACTCCCATGACCGGGGAGGGGGGGGGGGATGACCCCTTCATCCAGCAGTGGATTGACAAAGTGGGGCAATTCAAGCAATTAATTAAGTCGTTGAGCATTAATTAACATCAATTATTAATTGTAGCAATAATGAGTAAACCATCCTTGGTTAATAATAATGAATGAATTATCTCTGTAGAGCACGGGCTCAAAGGGCCAAACACCACCGAGCGTCCAGCAACAATCAGCACTCTTGACCGGTGTACTAACATACGAGTTAATAGTTTCCCAGAATTGAGCAAGGCATTAATTATTATAATGACGACGACGACGACGACGCTAATGATGATGATACGAACTTAGGAGGAGGGTGGGGAGGGCAATGAGACTACGGGAGGGAATTCCAAAGTGGAGGGAATTCCCAAGGTGGCCGAGCCGATCCGTGCGGACGGAACCCACCAATCTCTGGGCGGCTGCGGGGTCGAATCGCGGTGTCGATTTTCATTGCGTACGAACACTTGCTCTCGACATTCGCTCTCACTTTTGTTGGGCTCTCTCTCTCTCTCGCTTGCTGTCTCTCGCTCTCTCTCTCTCTTCCTCGCTCTCGCCCGGAGGGTGTATGTGTGTGTTTGTCTGCTAAAGAAGGTGTTTTACTGGTAGGAACCAGCTGGTTCCACCAGCCCACAGGGGATTATTGTGTCCGTCCGTCCGTCGTGCATCCAAAAATGGGAGGGGTGGGGCTGGGTAGAGAGGGGAGGGTGGGGAGGGGCTGGGTGGGGATAGTGGGGCTAGGTGGGGGCTGGATGGGGAGGGTGGGGCTGGGTGGAGAGGGGCTGGTCACCCCGTGGTGCCCTTATAAAACTCAACGTTTAACCTACTCACGCCGGCTTGTGCCCGCCCTCACAGTCGGGCATATTTGCGGAATACACCACGCCGCCGTTGATCCTGGCCATTGACCGAGCAACCCAACGTTCCTACCAGCTCCCTCCTCAGGAATGTGTTTTTAACACGTCGGCTTTCGCGACCAATATAATCCATAACAGAGTTTTTTTCGGGTCAGATCGCGTAAATATATAAATGTGTCGTTAAAACCCACCACCACCCGACACAGCCAACTAGTAAGGGTTGTTACGTAAACAGAACGTGGCCAATTCGTCACGAGTACAGTTGTAATTTCTGGCGAAACGTCGTACTCAGATTGTAAATGTTGTGGCTTGGCTCTCCAACACACCGGTTAGTGCTGTACTAGTGACGAATTGTCGCGTTCTGTTTACGTGACAACCCTTACTAGTTGGCTGTGTCGGGTGGTGGCGGGTTTAACGACACATTTATATATTTATGCAATCTAACCCCAAAAAAACCTCTGTTATTAATTGTTTTTTGTTGGTACCAATGTTTTATCCCCCCTTCCCTCCCCGTAATCTCACGCACATCGCAAGGCATGGGTACTCACGCTAACTCGCAGCGGTGCCATCGACCGCACGAGGATGTTAACCCCAAGCACGACACGACGGGCGCTGCACGCTGGCCCTCATCACCTCTGACGGTTTGGGGCTGCGAGCGTAGAAAAACCGGGGAAGCTTTATCGTGTGTACGTGTTATTGACGCGCTTGAGAAATCATTACGAATCGGTAAAACCTGAAATAATAATAGATAAAAAAAATACAATCCATCCTTTCAAAATGAACACGCCATGAGATGCCATTACGTTGGGATCATCGGCACGGCTACCGGGTGGTGTGCAGGCGGTGCAACTGCGTCGAGCTACGTAGAGTGCCAGCGGAAGGGAGGGGGGGACTAAAAATCGCACGGAGGGCCCACGCCGACTCCAAGTGACGTCGCCGGCTGGCATGCTCTCTCAACCCAAATCGTGCCGCTTCGCGTCGCCTTGATGAACTCAGTGCCATTTGTTTGGCTTGGAAGAATGGACGACGATTCAGACTCGCCGTCGATTTATAATAACTGATGTCACGTGTTTGGATTATAATGGGAACGCGCATTCGCTGTTTGGAGACAGCGACCCAAGCCTTGGTAGCCAAGGGAGGGGGGGGGGGTCGTGTGGAGGAGCCGAATGGGTTCGTGTGGAGTCACAAAGGGGATCGTGTGGAGTGGTCAAGGGGGTCGTGTGGAGTCACCAAGGGGTTAGTGTGGAGTGGTCAAGGGGGTCGCGTG
>CM025618.2:8047715-8057760 GCA_014621495.2 Entosphenus tridentatus
TTCTAGATTTGAAGCTTTCGTGACTGCAAGGATTCATACTCTTAGTTTTTTCGGTAAAGTCACGTCGGTAAAAAATGATACAGCAAATCTGGCTGTGACGGTCGCACCTGATGACGGAGACTTGTGTTGCCTCCGAAACGTCGTGTTTTTTATTAATTTAAATTTCATTTTTTTCCTACGTGACTTTGCCGAAAAAACTAAGAGTATAAATATTGTATTTATTGCACATTCCATCGGCCGCATACATGCACACTTCTGTTATATTATCTCCCTCGCCCGGTTCGCAGGAGGGATTCGTGGATCGGATCCCGGACCCATACGGTGCCTGTTGTTGTATATTTGGAATCCGCGTGTTCTCTCTCTATCCGTGGTGGTCGCGTGCATTTTTCTCCGGATTCCCCCGCACATCCGATTATTAGCAAGGTTGGCTCTGCGTACGGTGCGAAAAAGGTTCAACATAAATACGGCTGTTGCCCTCACCCACATGTCGAATCAATGCGCGACTATGAATTCCCACTTGTGGTGATGAAAGCCACGTCGATGATGACCCATCATCGCGTGTGGTCAGGTCGCCTCTGGAAAAAAAAAGAGCTCAGAGGGCTTTACCTGGTTAAATGCCGCAGTTTCGTTTCGTTTCTGAGAGCGCGTAATTTCCACGGCTATTGGTATCAACACAAGCAAACTCTCGACGGGTTTCAACATTCAGCGTCTCATCAGCAGTCAGCCTTGATTGACTGCGCCGTGGTGGCGAGATGTTGATTCCCTCGCCTGGCATGCACGAGGTCTTGGGTTCGATCCCGACCCTGACGCCTGTTGTACATTTAGAGTTCGCGTATTCTCCCCGTGGTCGCGTGGGCTTTTCTCCGGGTCCACCGGCCTTTCTCTCCACATGTAGAATTGCCACGCGTTTAGAGTATTTGGCTGCTATACATTTCCACGCAATAAGCCACTTCGTTGAGCTATTATTTGTGGCCAGCTATAACTAGTTTAGTTTGATTGAATCTCTTTCTCCAGTGTCTTCGATCGTTTTCCTGCCCACCCTCCCCTTCGATTGCTACGCTTCCCTTGGCTCTTTCAAGTTTGTTTTGTGCAAAACTCGTGATAAGAACTCGGGGAGATGAGAATGGGTCTCAGTGGCGCTGCTTAAGAGCACGACTGGGAAAGGAATGCGGTGGATCGTGTTTCTACTTGCTGTTCGCCATGTTTCTGTGCTGTTATTTTTTTCCCCAAGCTGTGGTTTAGAATAATCGTCGTCGTCGTGTTAATGCTTCGTACAATGACCATTGTTCGATAACACAATCGTCGTCATAGCTGTTGTCATAATAATCGTTATCATCATTACTATTGTAATCCTCATAATCAATTACCATTCTCTCTCCACCACCAAATGAATGATCGCCTCTTCTATATTTAACCACGTTTCATTATTCCACCATTTCTCCCCACCCCAAATGAAACAACCCGTGACGATGAATCTCAAAATGCTCTCGCGTGGCTGAGTAAATAAATGAGTGGCTCACTCGGCCGTACTGCACATGTAGCACTGCACATGTGGCACTCTGTACGTGGCGATATAGAAATGTGTGTGGCACCGCGTGTGTGGTGCCGCATATCTGGAACCGCATATCTGGAACCGCATATCGGAACCGCATATCTGGAACCGCATATCTGGAACCGCATATCGGTAGCCGCATATCTGGAACCGCATATCGGGAACCACATATCGGGAACCGCATATCTGGAACCGCATATCTGGAACCGCATATCGGAACCGCACATGTGGTAACGCAATATCTGGTCACGCATATCTGGCACCTGCGTCTGTCAAAACGTGCTCATATTTTTTTGCCAACAAGTCTCACGAGTCAAGTGGGGAAACTCCCTGCCAGATTGAAACTCCCTTCTTCCGAACCGAGGCGGCTCCCCGCGTGCGTATTTGTCTTGGCGCTCCTGTCCTTCTGCGCATTCGCCAACGCCGCCCGTGCGTGACTGCGCCTGTCCTGCCTTATCTCGCCGTCAGCGAAAGAAGCCACGTGAATACAAAACGGCCAGAGGCCAGGCGGGGTGGTGGTGGGGGTGGTGGCGGTGGTGGCGGTGGGGGAGCACGAGGTGCGGCTCAGCTCAATCAGGCGGGGGATGGGAGAGCGAGCGGCTCGCAAACGAAAATGTTGCGGGTACACATCCTGGCTGGGGTGGGGTGCGGGAGAGTACAGGTTGATTTGGCCCATCAGCCCTCCCCTTCACCATCCTGGGGTAGATAAAAGTAAGTACCACTTTGTGAGCAAGTTGCCCTATGGATGGGCTCGCCACCCACCTCACCACCCCAACCATAGGAATGTGCCATTTCCACCATCGCTGGCTCTGGCAGAGGAGTGTAAGCAACCATCATCCCCTCTCCACTCCAGAGGTCGATACATAAAGTACCACTTTGTGAGCATGTTGCCCTATGGATGGGCTCGCCACCCACCTCTCCACCCCAACCATAGGAATGTGCAATTTCCACCACCGCTGGCTCTGGGAGAGGAGTGTAAGCAACCATCATCCCCTCTCCACTCCAGAGGTCGATAAAATAAAGTACCACTTTGTGAACATGTTGCCCTATGGATGGGCTCGCCACCCACCTCACCACCCCGACCATAGGAATGTGCAATTTCCACCACCGCTGGCTCTGGCAGAGGAGTGTAAGCAACCATCATCCCCTCCCCACCCCCCCTCCTCAAAAGGGTAGATGCCTCCTCGTGGTTAACCGGGGTGCTGCAGAGTCGTCGAGTTTTGCGTTTTAACACGTCGGCTTTCGCGACCAGTATCATGGCGAAACTTCGTACTCAGATTGTAAATGTTGTGGCTTGGCTCTCCAACACACCGGTGGTGCTGTACTCGTGACGAATTGGCCACGTTCTGTTTACGTGACAACCCTTACTAGTTGGTTGTGTCGGGTGGTGGCGGGTTTTAACGACACATTTATAACTAAAAACAAACTCTATGATGGCTTGCGTTTTGCTGTGCAGAGTTGCAAGCGGGTTGAAACTTGGGCTCTGATAACAGTTAAAGGCGCAGCGCTGCAGTCGTGTGTACGAAGACACTGTTGAACTTCTTTCGCACCGTACACAGCCGGGCGGCAGCTAAAACGCAACAATGCTCGAGAGGTGAGCCCCCGAATGAGAAAGCTGTGGCAGGATGATGCTGGGGAGTGAGTTTAGGAGCGAGAGAGCGAGAAGCGAGGCCCCGCTGCGATGGATTTAAGGGAAAGAGGGGGCCACGCATTGACATGGAACATGCCCCATTGTGCAGAGGGCTCGTAGCGATGTTTGTCTGGATACCTGCGGTGAGAGTTGCCCACTTTCGTTTGACGTTAGCGTCACGACCACCTTTCCCTCTGGCGATATACAGCCTATACCCTCGCCCACACCCACCGTTGATCCGCACTCACCAGCGTGGTGAAGTATGGTACGTAAAACAAAACACGCGAACTACACGGTGCGCGAGAGGAGGATTTCATCCAGCGGTGGATGGTACGCATGTATCTTGAACTCAACCGTACTCATCGGAGGTGCACGGGAAGGACATGGAACTAAAACGCGAACGGGCAGTTCGAAAAAGAAAAGTGTCGTTTGTCAATCGAGATGATTTTAAAAAGTGCACAGCGCCCAGTGACTTCTCAGTGTCGGAATGAAAGAGCGTTCCAGACGGCCGCATGGGGGCATCTGAAGGCGCGCGATGCGGCGGCCGTCTCAGTTTCGACGGCTAGCCAGAAGTCGCCGCTGCGAGAATGACCGGGGTTTGCGCGATGCTGTATGCTGGGGTTGACACAATCATCGGCCGTGGTCGATCCACTGCTGGATGAAGGACTTCCCCCCAAGCCGTCGCCGCTGCGACCACTCATTACGATCCTGCCACGTGCTGATCCTACGAGCGCACGTGGACCGATGGCATCGCTCCATCTCCTCCCCTGTGAGTGGTGTGGTGGGGGGGGGCGAACGTTTGACGCCGTTCATTCCTTTGATCGAAGTGGCTGGAGAAGACGAATTATTTTTAGTTTAATTCCTATACACGACTAACGTCATTGCGTGGGTAAAAAAAAACATTGGTATAACATTTATGTAAATTTATACGCGTTATCTCTTTACGGTAAACACAGAGAGGCCGGTGTTCAGAATGAAATAACGATTTACGAAAACATACGTTTGGAATAAAAAAAAATTTTGACCGCTCATGACCAATACGCAGTCATATATTTATATATTAAGAGGCGTGACGCCAGGTCTAACAGCGGTGTTTAACTCGCTGCATTTGTGGTGGGGGGGGGGGGGGAGAGTCTACGGACGTTGCTCCGTGGAGACGGAGCAGTTGAGATCGGCTCAGTGAGAGATGTGGATCGTGGGTGGCATCGACGCGGCTATGCGCGTTTTCACCACGTGCATTGAACACTCATTTCATTCGAACTGCTCGCTCTGTCTAGTTCGCTCCCACTGCTGGATGAAGGCATCTCGCGCACCGCGTTGGTCACGTTGTCATGTATCATCTATGTGCTTACCACACTTGGCCACGCCGGGCAGGGACTACTAGCAACGGCGCGGGCCTTCATCCAGCGGTGGATAGAGCACGCCCGGTGATGGATTTGGGATGATGCACTCTGTCAAGCGCGTCTCTGCGTCCAGATGTTCCCATCTAAACACGCCTTTGTCTCGACGGGACGTTTTTTGCTTATAAGTTACGGTCGTGTTTGTATTGTGTGTAAATACATACACGGTGCCGTATGCGTCCTTGGTCAATCAACTGCTGGATGAGGGGGTCATCACGCCGTGTGTGGTGGGGTGTAGGGGGCGTGGAGGGGGTTCATTGACCATACTTCACTGGTCAGCGCGCGTTGACGAACGCGAGAACACAAGCATAGACGCGGGAGTACTAGTACAGTACAACAATTGATTTTGCTGCCCCCGTTCTCTGTTGCCCATCATCACCACCACCACCACCGCCGCCGCCACTAACCACCACGTAGTTCGTGCAGCCTATAACGCCTGTTACGCGCGGCGGTCACCCATCCAAACATAATGGGGCAGACTCACTTCCCCCAGTTGAACACGTAGCACCCTTTCGCGACCAATATTATTCGTAATAAAGGTTTTCTTAGGTGAGATCGCGTAAGTATAAATTCATAAATTTCCACGTACGCGATCTAACCCCAAACAACAAAAAAAACCTTCGCCTCCCTCTTGCTTCGCCTTCCCGATATGCGCCCGACATCAGAGTGTGGCCGCGTGAAATGCACTTCGTGCAGCGACTCTCTCTCAATCTCTCTCTCTCTCGCATTCGCCGAAGCGAGCGGGTGACTTTGCATCTCGCGGTCCGTAACGAGGTCGCGCGAATCGTTATCCGCTAGGCACCGGCGGCGCAATCCGCGTCGAACGCGCACAAAGATCGCCACGAAATGCGCGCGCCAGCATCTGGGTCAGTTCTCGGAAGCTACGCCCGGTGGGAGTGGTGGTGGTGGTGGGGGGGTGTTGTGCCTGCTCAGCACGTGGATGGGTAAAACACCACCACCACCACCACAGCCACCGCCGCAAGGACTTGCGAGGTGCTGTAGACGTTGGGCTGCGTGCTGTAGCCAACAGATGACGGTGCTAAGTGCTGTGGATGTCACACACGTGGTGGGGGTTTCTCCCAAACGAGGCCAAATAATTATTATTTTTATTCATCGTGGAATTGGTCAAACACCACCAATTTAGCAGGACCCTCCTCGAGAATAATGTTGAGACTCACACACACACACACTAATCATTAACAACACTTGCTCCAACAATCTGCTCAAGGCTAGACGAGGGATATTTGCCTTCGTTTCGATTTGCGCAACCTTTTTCTTGTTTACACCGGGAACAGGTTTGGGGTGCGTCTCTTACTTTGCCGAAGAGGTCGACTGGCGCAGTCACTGCCGCTTGGGGTATAGGGAGGCGGTTTCATCGAGCAGTGGATTGATGATGGCCAAGAGGGCGCCGATGCGCCACGGGAGATGGAGCTTTGAAGACCATCTGGACGTTGCAGGTGCTGATTGGATTATCAGAATTTTTTTTTTCATAATCAGAATTTTTTAAATTCATACTGGAGGAATCCAATGAGCTCTAAAGCTCTTTTTGCACACGCACGATTATTAATATCACCGTTGGATCGTTAGAGATGGCAGTGGATTGATCATGGCGTGTGACCACAACGACGATGACGACGATGATGATGATGATGGACGGGAAAAGCGAACGGTTCGAACGAACTCGCCATTTCCCGACACGCTCGTGCGCGGGAAAGGGCAGCTTTGCATGCATGGGGACTCACACAGCCCGTTTCCTGCCCCCAAAACAATCTGTTCTGTACATTGAGTTCAGCTGTCTCGGTGTCGTAACCCCGGAAACTTGGAAATGAATAACACGCGCAGAGCGGCGGGGGGGGGGGAGTACTTGTTTCTGTACCGTTTCGCGCACGCACGCGGTATTTACAAATGCGGTGGCTGTGGTCGTCATGGATTTCGTATTTTATCGCGGTGTCGGGTTCGGTCAGAGCAACCCGATGTTGACGGCGGGTCGCTCTTGAAATACGTCGACGAATTCAGTGAATCTCTCTCTCTCTCACTCTCTCTCATTTCTCTAAATAATAAAAGTGCTAAAGACATCTTCATCAGCATCTTTATCAGCAGCCGTGGTCAATCCACCGCTGGATGAATTCCCCACCCGCCCTCCCAAGTCGCTGACGCATCTCACGATGGGCACGTGATGTAAACAATTAACCGAGCAATGCAGATGCGTATGGTGCGGTGGCAAAATTATAATGATATCTTTTATGTTATTTTTTAGGGGGGGGGGGGGGGGGAATGAAAACAAATCGACTCTATAGTTTCGGATTCAGCTGCCACTCGTGGCTGTAGGTGGTGGGTGTGGTGTTTTAACCCATGACGCAGAACGCACATTAACGTCGCACAAAGCGAAGCTGTCGTGGTGTTAAGGTCGCCACAAGAGAATTGATTGCAGCTCAGAGGTCGCCGGTTCAATTCCATTCCTCGGCGCGGCAGTGAAAAAAAAAATATATAATTTGCAGATGTCATCAAATCGCTTTCGCGCTGTTGTTCGCCCAGCGGCACATACACGCGTTCCCCCACGGCGGTGGGGTAAGGTGTGGGTACACATGCACACAGCCAGGCGTTTGGTCAACGTGGAAGAGC
Source organism: Entosphenus tridentatus (assembly GCA_014621495.2). Taxonomy (NCBI): domain Eukaryota; kingdom Metazoa; phylum Chordata; class Hyperoartia; order Petromyzontiformes; family Petromyzontidae; genus Entosphenus; species Entosphenus tridentatus. The sequence continues at coordinate 8,054,920 of CM025618.2, forward strand.
AAGGCGAAGTAGCTCCGGCCGAAGCTCTTCCGGCAGCAGCTGTGTGGAGTTTGGCAACTGCAGGAGACGCAGTTTCTCGAGCTTTTTAAAAATATATATTTTTCATGAATCGCAAAAAAACCACCGTGACGCACGCACACCGGCAACGGACACATCCCTGTTGCTGAATAATCGATATATTTCTTAATCGACCAATCGATTAAATACTCGGTGGGCACTTCACGCTTCGGGCGTTTCGACGCGGACGTGACATGAAACGCGAACAGAGTACAATAACCCTCATAATAATATAATAATAATATAATACAACAATAATCATACTATAATACAACAATAATAATAATATAATACAACAACCGTGTCTTCCTTCCCGGAAGATGAGACGCGCGTGGTTTGCAGTCGCCTTCTCGCTCGCTCGGTTATGTCCAGATTTGCGACAGCGCAGCATTTCCTTCTCTCCACCCCGAGTCCCTTTCTCGTCTCACCGGTTACGAAATTCACTTAACCCACGTGTTCACCTCGACCATGATGATGATGATGATCATCCACATCATCATCCACATCATGATCATCATCTACATCATCATCATCATCCACAGCATCATCATCTACATCATCATCATGTACATCATCATCCACACCATCATCATCAACATCATCTACATCATCATCGACATCATTATCCACATCATCCACACCATCATCTACATCATCATCATCGTTATCATCATAATCATGCACCTCCGCTGAGCACGGTTGGCTACGAAAGAGGTTCAACATACATGTGTGCATCGTCATCGTCATCGTTGGTTGTTGGTTGATTTCTCGACTCGCACAAAGGCACCGGACGAGTTCATGAACGTAAAGCAGCGCAAGTCGAACGAATAATTTGGTGATTGCTGCTGCTGCTGTCTACGTTGGCAGTGGTGCACAAATAACAACAACAACACTCAACAACACACTCGTCAGTAACACATACACACGGTACTGTAATCGGTGGCGTTTCGGGCAATCTCCCTGCTTCGTTGACCTGCTATGAAGACGGGTCGTTTGTCCGAAAGCTCGCTGCTTATATATACACACACACGCGTTTGTGTTATTTTTAAGGCACTGTTGCTGATGAGGGTCAAATAGGACAGAGCTCTACGCGAGCCTTCGCCTGCTGATGAGACACTGAAAGTCAAAATCGGTACAGAGTTGTGCTTGTATTTAACCATCGCTGCTGGGGAAAAACAACAGCCTCTCAATACATTCCTCACGGTGGCCAGATGTTAACTACCTCGCCTGGTATACCGGAGGTCGTGGGTTCGATCCCAACCCTGACACCCGCTGTATATTTGGAGTTTGCTTGCTCTCGCTTCCCGTGGTCGTGTGGATTTTTCTCCGCGTCCTCCGGTTGCCCCCTCCGTTAAGAATCAGCATCACCTCGCGTTTCGAGTGTTTGGCTGCTGTACATTCCCACGTGATAAGCCACTTCGTTGAGCTATCATTTGTGGCCAGGTCGCATCTGACAAAGAGCTACATAGCTAAGTGAGCCTTGCCTGGTAAAATAGAAAAAGTTACATTTTTGTAGTTAAATGTAATAACGCTGTATAATTTAAAGGAAAACAATATAATAGACGACGTTTCGGGCAATGTCCCTTCTTCATAGCACATTATTCACTCTTCCTTACGACTGAGGGGGAGGAAAAAACATTCCAAGAAGGCCGTGTTACGTCTGATGGGATGTGTAAATTAAAATACCTCGTGTATTATTGCATGCGGAAGGGCAGATCTTGAAACATGTTTATCGTCCACCAATTCACGTTGTCACCGCGCGCAGGTAATCGCCACGGAACAAACGTTCCCACGACAAGCAGTCACGAGGCACGAGCAGGCCGCAGTTGCGCTAATTACCCCCGCCGAGGGAACTGCAGTCTCGCGGACAACGACATCTCGTCGTGTGCTTCTGGTCCACATTGCCGTAGCATCTAGATCAGTGGGGTCTCAACAGGGGGGGGGGGGGGGGGGGGGGGGGTACGTGAGATGATTTATAAATGTGCCTTGGACTGTCGCATTCATTAATATCTGTCGCATTCATTAATATGCGTACGTTATCGGTGTTCATAATTCGTACATTTATTTCCCGGAACAGTGTTGGGTCAGGCAAAAGGGGGGGGGGGGGGCAGGGGTAAAACCGGTTTAAATTTAATTTAACCCGGGGGGGGGGGGGTGGGGGGTATCAGTAGCCATGCAAGTTTGAGAACCAACAGCACCAGACAACAAGACGCTCGCTTCCCCGTTGTAATTGGAAGAGTACCAGCTGGGGGGTGACTCTCACGATCCGGTGTGTGTGTGAGAGAGAGAGACAGAGTTCCACACTTCACGTGTCCTTGAAAGTGCACCTAGCCTGGCACGAGCGCCCGGGTGACGTCACGTAGTAGCGTGGCTGTTGTTGTTGTTGCTGGTGACAAGTTGTGTATGGCTCTGTTGACGCGGGCCACAAGATGCTGGGTACGTCGTGCTTTCCGGTGCGTCTTGGTGTCCAATGGACGCGGTGCAAAGTATTACGCGCGGGTTCTAAAACGGCCCAGCGTTCGATCTCCTCCGACATTGCCGCACTTATTCCAGAGGGGTAAAGTGCGGCTGTTCCACACTTCACCATAGTCCCAGCATGCTCGAGAGGGACACCTACTCGAGGTGCAAATGTGACGAATCTCGAAAAGTCGACTTCATGGACGCGCACGCGCGCATCTCTGAGCCTACGATTCCTTATTCATCGACTGAGCGATTAATCGTTGGGCACTTCCCACGATCCAGTGACCGCCACTGCCACTCTCACCCCCCTCCTGCCCCTCTCTC
>CM025618.2:8059779-8075976 GCA_014621495.2 Entosphenus tridentatus
TAGCGAGCACCTATTAAGGGTCACAACAATACACTGGTGATGTTCTGGATGAGTGCTGTTAGCGAGCACCTATTAAGGGTCACAACAGTACACTGGTGATGTTCTGGATGAGTGCTGTTAGCGAGCACCTATTAAGGTCACCACGATACAATCGACGAGTTGGTGTCGCCAGCACCACGGAGAGTACTGATGTGTCCCCACATTTAAGGCTGAGTCGATCTGGGGGTGGTACGGGCGGTGCTGCCGCTGGGCCAATTGCTTCGGATACTTCCCGTGACCTCGAAATGTGATGGCGACGGCTTGGGGGACGGGGAGGCATCCATCGAGCTGCGGAGCGACCAAGGCTGGTGATAGTAATGGTACTCATGACAATGACACTGCCCATCCTTAGTGCTGTGCTGCTGCTGATGATGCTGCTGCTGCTGCTGATGATGATGCTGATGATGATGCTGCTGATGCTGCTGCTGATGATGATGATGCTGATGATGATGCTGCTGATGCTGCTGCTGATGATGATGATGATGCTGCTGATGCTGCTGCTGATGATGATGCTGCTGATGATGATGCTGCTGATGCTGCTGCTGATGATGCTGCTGATGATGCTGCTGCTGATGCTGCTGCTGATGATGATGCTGCTGCTGCTGCTGATGCTGCTGCTGATGATGATGCTGCTGATGCTGCTGCTGATGCTGATGCTGCTGCTGCTGCTGATGCTGCTGCTGCTGCTGATGATGCTGCTGATGATGATGCTGCTGATGCTGATGCTGCTGCTGATGATGCTGCTGATGATGATGCTGCTGCTGATGCTGCTGCTGATGATGATGCTGCTGATGATGATGCTGCTGATGCTGCTGCTGCTGATGCTGCTGATGCTGCTGCTGCTGATGCTGCTGCTGCTGATGATGCTGCTGATGCCTCCCCTGCATGTGATGACGATGACGACGATGTTGTTGATGATATACAACAGAACGGGACATCAGTCCCGGCGGTCTGAACGCGACTAACTCCCACGTGGTCACGCGAGGCGCACCTCAATCCTAGCGGTTGTTGTTTACCCGGCACGCATCGCCGCCACCACCACCAACCACCAACCACCACCACCATCGCCGTCGGATACGTTGTGGTGGTGGGAGGGGAAGGTAACACGGTGGGGGGTAGGGCACATGGGGGGATGGGGGGGGGGGCTGTGTGGGCGTTGTGGCAAATGCGGCGGGGGGGGGTACATGCCTGCTATAGGTGTGCCTCTCGCCCGCTCGTCTCAGATGTGTCGAGGTGACAACGTTGTCACGTAGCGCGAGTGCGGACTGACTTCGACAGCCGGTTGGGGGCAAGGGCTGTTTGCGAGCACCTTTGAAGGCCGTCACAGGGTGCACGAGGTGCGTGCGTGACCAAAAACTACGCCGCCTTTGTCTCCCCGGTGGCGATGTTTACGACACATCGCACCAAGTTACCCGTTTGAGGCTGAGTCGACCTACGGGAGAAACCCGCGACCCGCTCGAATATTCGCCACTGTTGTTGGTCGTGAGCGGGAGTCGAACCTTTCTCGCCGGGTTCGTAGCCGCAGTGCGCTGACCGCTGCGCCACCGCTCCTCAGACATATATACAAACTCACAGGCGAACGGGCGGGCGGGCAGACTGACAGAAAGACAGACGCTCGGACGCACAGACCGACAGACAGACGGACGCACAGGCAGACAGACAGACGGACGCACAGGCAGACAGACAGACAGACGGACAGCCAGACAGACAGACGCACGCACAGGCAGACAGGCAGACAGACAGACAGACGGACGCACAGGCAGACAGACAGACAGACGCACGCACAGGCAGACAGACAGACGGACGTACAGGCAGACAGACAGACAGACGGACGCACAGGCAGACAGACAGACAGACGCACAGGCAGACAGGCTACGACACCCAGACGTGGTTGATGATGATGATCACACGGCCGCAGTGCTCCTTCCCCTCCCTCCCGGGTCCCCTGCAGCTGTCGTGTCGCGTTACGAACTCTCTGCTCGCGGAGTCGTTTGGGAGCTGCCGCGGATTTCTGCGAAATCGTGTTGGGCCGCTTTTGTCTCCGTTTGAATCAAAACACGTGCGGGTCGGGGCGCGCGCTGTCACACGACCACCGCCGTGTTTGTTTAGTCACGCGTGGAGGTATGCGAGTACACACGCGTGTATTTGTACACGTGTGTGTGTGTATGTGTGTGTGTGTATGTGTGTGTGTTAGTCGGGGGGAGCGGTAGTGTAGCGGTTAGCGCGCTGCGCTACGAACCTGGCGACCCGGGTTCGATTCCTGCTCACGGCCAACACCTTAGACGATTATCTGGGCCTCCCCTAGGTCGACTCAGCCTCAAATTAGTACCTGGTGCGGTGCGTAAACATCACCACTAGGGAGACAAAGGCGGTCGGGCGTGGTGCTGGCCACCCACCCCCTCGTGTACCGTTCCGGCCTTCATAAGTGCTCGCTAACAGCACTTGCCCCTACAGTCTGTTAAGGCTATACGGGGGATCTTTATCTTTGTTAGTCGGGGGGAGCGGTGGTGTAGCGGTTAGCGCGCTGCGCTACGAACCTGGCGACCCGGGTTCGTATTCCTGCTCACGGCCAACACCAGTAACGATTTTCTGAACCGGGCATGTGCCCTCTTCTAGGTCGACTCAGCCTCAAATGAGTACCTGGTGCGTTGTGTAAACATCGCCACTGGGGAGACAAAGGCGGTCGGGCGCGGTGCTTGCCAGACATCCTCTCGTGTGCCGTGCCGGTCTCGATAGGTGCTCGCAAAAAGAACTTGCTCCTACAGTCTGCTGAGGCTATACGGGGGATCTTTGTCTTGTACGTGCGTGTACTGGGCCTGGTATATGGTGTGTAATCACCGCCGCGCGGGGAGACAAAGGCGGACGGACGTGGTATTGGCTCACACCACCCTTTGCAAGTCATCTCTGTGACAGCACTTGCCCCAACATCCTTTTAATGTCACGCGGGGGATCTTTGTCTTTATATTTGTGAACGTGTCAACGTGTACACGTGTGTGTGTGTCTACATGCTTGTTGTACCCGTTCCTGCGCGTGCACGTGTGTTGCGCCTCTTCATGTTGCGTGTTTAAATGTTGGTGGGCTACCGGGGAAACAAAGGCGGCCGGGCGTGTTTACGGCCATCACAATCCCCCTCGTACGCCACGCAGGTCTGAACAGGTGCTCGTTAAACGCAATTGCCCCCAAGGGCCTAATGTGGACGACACGGAGGATATTTGTCTTTGTATTTACGTGCGTAATAGGTGCTCGCTAACAGCACTTGCCCCAGCTGTCTCGAGGCTATACGCTGGGGGGGAGGGGGATGGGGGACTTTGTCTTTATGTTGTGTGTGCACGTCTGTATGTGTGAGGGGAGCGGTAGCTGAACGGTTAGCGTGTTGCACTACGAACCTGACCGCCCGGGTTCCATTTATGCTCAACGGCCAACATCAGTGACGATTAAATGTGTACCTGTCCTGGGCCTCCCCTATGTCGACTCAGCCTCAAATGAATATCTGGTACAATGTGTGTAACACATCGCCAATTGGGGAGACAAAGGCGGTCGGGCGTGGTGTTGTGCACCCGCTCCCATTTGTGCGCCGTGCCGGCCTTCATAGGTACTCGCTAACAGCACTTGCCCCAACAGCCTGTTCAGGCGATACGGGTGATCTTTACCTTTTGTATGTGTGTGTGTCGTAAGTTTAATGCTCTGTTTACAATGGCGCTGTGTAAAGTTAGCTCATACATAGTAAGTGTTGCTTAGAGACCCGTGTACTCCCTCTCTGTTGTGCTGAACAACAGAAGTTCCTCGCGAAATCATCCCTCTCGGCTCGTCCACGCCGTCTCAGAGATCACTGCCCCCCCAGCCCCCCGCCTCTCATCCCATGGCCCTCCAACCCCCCCCCCGCCCTGTCAATCCGATCCATCCCCTACCAGCCCCCCCTCCTCCACCACCACCACCACCCTCAGATCTCCGTTTAAAAATACAGTACAGTAGCCGGGCTAATCAGATCACGGGTCGCTAAAAGCGTGTTGCCACACGCTGGCTCTACTGAACGCGAAGGCGGAATTCTGGACTCGATGTTGGGAAAACGATGGGTTCGAGTCCTGGTCGGGGGGAAAGGGGGCAGGAGGGTTGGTGGTTGAAGATGAATTACTCATCAGCCTTGTTGCCGTCATCGTCATCATGGATTTAGCAGCACGATTGTCACGTGGATTTGGCTCAGGTTCCTCCGGTTTTTCCTCCACGTTCAGATTCAACATCACCCGTTTCTACTTTATGGTCGCTATACATTTCCACATAAGCCACTGCGTTGAACTATCATTTGCTGAGCTCTCATTATGGTCAAATCGCCTCTGAAAAAGAGCGATTATAGCTCAGCGAGTCTTATCTTGTACGGTATAATAAGAGTTTAGTTTTAGCGTGTAAGTCATTGCCGTTTTCCGATGGCTTTCATTCACTCAGAAAAGCATCGCCGAGTCTCAGCAGATTCCTGCCACGTGGCCGCCTCGGTCCCATTTCATTCCACAACTCGTGAGAGTTCCCATTCGTGCGTGTGGCAACGAAAGCTTCAAAATGACTCGGAGAACGACAACCCCGCGCTGCTCGCGACGCGAACGGCACTCAGCGCTGCCACCTACTGGCCACAGCTCGCAGGCAGCATCCACGACCCGCAAGCACGTGGGGTGAGAGGCACGTTCCTGTGGCGGATGGTGGACGTGGGGGGGGGGTTAGCGTCCTGCGCTACGCGAGTTGAGATGTCCCCGCTCAGGGTCGGCGATACAAGCGGGCGATTATCATGAACCGGTTCTGGGCCTTAGTGGCGATTGTCTGAACACGTATCTGGGCCTCCCCTATGTCGACTCCGACTCAAATGAGTACTTGGGCGCCGTGAGTTGACACCGCCGTTCGAGAGACGAAGGTTGGGCAACCACCACCCCTGCCCGCCCGCCCTTCGTGTGCCGTGCCGGCCTTCATAGGTGCTCGCTAACAGCACTTGCCCGCAGCAGTCTGTTAAAGGTTATACGGGTGAGCTTTGCCTTTGGTTGTTGCGACGGTGACCCATCCAACCGTGGAACGAGGCACAACCCTCGCTCGGAACGAGATCGGGCGTCGTTTTCAGCCTCGACGCGATTCTCATCGGGCCGCGAACGTCGTTGCAATTTCGTCGCTCCAAGATCGACGTCGGTGTTCTCGTTGGGGATTTACGAGAAACGGTCCCGTGCATCAACAACAACAACAACAAACTCCCCCCCCCCCCCATCTCGCCCCGCCGCCGCCGCTACGACATATCGAGCGCGCGCACGCACACGGGAGGCGACGCACGAACGCACATGGCACCCCTCCGCTAGCAGCAGCAGCAAACAAAAAAAACCCCAAACCACCATCATCATCATCAGCGGCGGCCAACTGCGTCCAACAAAACCGCACCGGGCCCCGGTTTATCGGCACCGACGCTCTGCGCCCCCCCCCCTTACTCCGACACCCCCCCCCACTCCGCCACCGCCGTATCGGGGATTCGCGGTTGAATGCGAGCGTATCTACGCTTGCTCGGGTCACACCCCCCCCCACCACCACCATCCCCGTCGCGCGTGCGTCGTTGCAAAATATTTGAGCGACGGCGTTTTTTTTTGTTGTTGATCGAAAATGACGACATCGTGAACCTCAGTCGCCTTGCACCCCCGCCCCTCCCCTCCATCGCTACTCCCTCCTCCTCCTCCGTCTGCTCCCCCCACCACCACCACCACCCTGCCAATTCTACTCCCTTCCACCTCCCCCCCATCGCTGCTACTGCTCAGCGCTCCCCTCCCCCGCTGCGCTGGAACGTGCGCGCCAACAATTTTTTGGAGCGTCGTGGGGGTGGGGTGGGGGGGCCCCACCTATCTCTGTGCGTCGCGCCGGAAAGTTCGCTTTCTTTTGTTACGGCTCAAACTGTTGTGTGTGTTTTTTTTTGTGTCGGAAGATGCTTTTTTAAAATGTACGCAGATCCCATGCACGTGGAACAACTCATCGGACAATTTGCCGGCACTGATTCGAGCTGCCGCTGCCGCCGTTGTTGCTGCTGCAGCTGCTGACTATGATGATGAGACACCTTAGTTCCACCCAGTGGTGTTTGTATTCATTAAACCCTAAGGCTGTTGAATAATACGGAAGAAAAAAAAACCCCGGCGAGATGTGCCCAGGAGATGGTAAAAGCAGCATTGGATTCTTGAATCGATCTGTGCGTAGCTTTTCAGTGTTGCTGCTATTGTTCTTCCACTCGCGTGTATGCCGTGGCGGGTTTGTTCGGAGTCATCCTGGATTCCCTCCCGCAGCGAAGCCATCACTGGCCAAACATCCCAGTTGTAGCACCCCCTTCTTAAACAGGAGCCTCGGCACTGAACTTTTATGCCGCGTAAATGAAGAACATCGCTCTCACCTTATATGGTTATGTTCACCCACGTGTAATCAGAGCGCGCTCTGGGGCATTGTTTTGCTCATTGGTGTACGACGCCGTCAAATCACCCCACTCAAGACGCAACTAAACCAATCGTCTACACACACAAACACAACAACATGCGCACGCACGCGCACGCACGCACGCGCACTTCATTCTCCGATGCCACTTTACAGGCGAAGCATGGCTCGTCTGAAAATTAGTAACAAACAAAAACACACACAAGCCCGCTATTAAAGTTGTTGGGAAAACAACAGCAGTCGCTTGCAACAGCCGCGCGCGCGCCACGGGTCAGAGTCAACAACGCGGCTTGAGATCCGAAATAAAAAGAAACGTGGCTTCAAACAAACACGGCCCCCCATGCGCGCTCGCCTTTCCGCGTTATGGCCGTAGCCGCTTAGGGGGGAGGTGGTGGTGGTTTGATGATGATGACGACGACGACGATGGGGGGAGGAGAGGGGTGGGAGATGTTGGTGGTGTTGGGGGGGGGAGGAGATGAGAAGGAGGGGAGGGAAGGGAGGGAGATGGTTGGCGGCTCAGGGGGCGGCGCGCATGACTTGTATGTGAGCTAACAGGCGTTCGCATTGGCGAGCTCCAGCGCTCCTCCCTCTCGAGCGATATAAGTAGCCCGGACCAGGGGAGACGGAGCCGATACCAGCAAAGCGGGGTTCGGGGGAGCGCTTCGTGTCTTTGTGGCGTTGCGAGCGACTCGGAGAATCTTGAATAATCGCTCTCCCCCCCCCCACCCTGTGAAGCCCCCCGATCCGACTTACCCGTACACCCTCCCGTATTATTTATCAAGTCCGGAGCTGCTACGTTTGCTGCTAGCTACGTCGACTTCAACTGCTGCTGTCTGTCCCGTGGCCCTTTGTGTCTGTGACTGGGGCGATTTTTAGCTTATTTTTTGGGGGGAGGCACGGACAAGCTAGGAGAGATCTCGTGTACTCCAGTTCGACATTTATCTTATCGACTCGGGCGAGAAGGAACAAACACAACCCACAGCAGCAGCAGCAGCGGCATCATCATGTCCACGGCTCTCGTGTACCCGTTCGGTGACATCGGCGATATGTTCTTCAAAGTAAGTAGAGTTGATGGTGGTGGTGGTGGTAGTTGGTGGTAGTTCGTGGAGGGGTACGAGGCGGTCGGGCGTGACATGGATCCGCCGAGAGCGATCCGAGTTGGTAGCGCGATGGTTGTGGTTGTTGTTGAGTGAGCGATGTTGCCGCGGTAGCTGCTGCTGCTGCTACTGCTGCTGCTACCAGCTACACTTGTAACTCCGACTGCTACTAACCAACGACACCCCGAAGTGGTCTGCTTGGCGTTAGTACCCTTGCGCCACGTGTTGCTGATGCTGCTGGATGTGTGTGGATGGCAACGGCTTCTTCCAACATTCGGCGACAAAAAGCCGAAAATAACTTCGGGTCGGAGAGACGATGCCAGAGGGGTGCTTCTTTGGCGATTCGCAAGGGGTTTTGTTTGAACGATTTAAGCCTCGCTTCAGTGTAGCGTGTGTGTGTGTGTGGCGTGTGTGTGTGGCGTGTCCACAGCTGTGAAGCCGACGACAATCTCCAACTTTTATTTTGAAGCTGCTCCCAAGTTTTTCACAATTAACGCCTTGGCAAAGTAGCACACACACATCTTTTTTTTAAACTCGCTAATTAAACCTTTGAACGTACAAAGAAACGACGACAATTGGGGCTCCACGCTATTGTCTTGTCTGGCGTGGTGTTTTTTTGTTAGTCCTTAGCCCGCACCTCCACGATTATCATGCGAAAGAAGTTCACGTCGCGCCCAACAAGCACGCGCGTGTCTATAACGTCTCCGCTGTGTCCCCCTTGACTCTCCAGAACGACGTGAACAAGGACTTCGACTTCGAGTACCTGCCCGACAAGTACTCCATGGACTCGTCGCCTACCCTGCAGTCTCCCTACCGCGGCTCGTCGGCTCTCAACCTCTCTCTGCTTGGCCACAACTCCCCTTCCTCCTCCTCCTACTGCAACCCGCGGTCCGCACTGGGAGGCAGCAGCAGCAACAGCAGCAGCAGCAACAACGGAGGTCTGGGTGGTCTGGGGTGCCTGGGTCTGTCCGGTCTAGGGGACCTTTCCACGGCCTCCCACGGCTGCCGTGACCTGAGGTTCCGAGACCGATCCTTCAGCGAGACGGGCGATCGTGCCACAGCCCTCGGTCTCGGTCTGGGTCTCGGTCTGGGTCTCCACGGCTTCGGCTCTCTGCACAAATCCATGGGCGGCGGCGGCGGCGGCAGCAACGACAGCAGCTGCGGCAGCATCAACGGGCTCGTGGCGAGCTCCTCTTCCTGCTCGTCCTCGTCCTCCTCCTCGTCCTCTTCATCTCCCTGTGCAGCAGCAGCCGCGGCAGCCGCAGCAGCAGCAGCCGCAGCCGCCTCGTCGCAGACCCAGAGCAGCAACTCGAGTCGCTACAAGACGGAGCTGTGCCGGCCCTTTCAGGAGAGCGGCACCTGCAAGTACGGCGACAAGTGCCAGTTCGCGCACGGGCTGCACGAGCTGCGCGGCTTGGTGCGCCACCCCAAGTACAAGACCGAGCTGTGCCGCACCTTCCACACCATCGGCTTCTGCCCCTACGGGCCGCGCTGCCACTTTATCCACAACGCCGAGGAGAACCGCCTCGCAGCCGCAGCAGCAGCAGCAGCAGCCGCGGGCGGCTCTGGCTCTCACGGCTCTGGCTCTCACGGCTCTCACGGCTCCCACGGCTCCCACGGCATGGCGCCGAGGCCTCGGCTCAGCCACAGCGTGAGCTTCGCCGGCTTCCCCAGCGGGGGGGTTGCGGGCGGTGGCCGTCGCTGCGCGCGATCCGACTCGCCGCCGACCCTGCTGGAGAGCCCCGCGTCTCTGACGCCACCGCCGGGTCTGCTGTTCGCGTCCGTGAGCGAGGAGGCGATCCTGCAGCAGCTGTCGCCCCTCCCGGCGGGCACCAAGAACCCTTTCGTCTTCTCCAGCCACCGTGGCGTGCCCACGATGATGGGCAGCGGCGGTAGCGGCGTGGCCCGCTCGCAGTCGCCCCTCGATTCGCTGTCTGACCCCGACGCGGGGTACCTCAGTTCCGGGGGGTCAAGCGGATGCGAGTCCCCGGGTCCCGACGGTTCGGGGAAGAGGCTGCCCATCTTCAGCCGCCTGTCCATCTCCGAGGACTGAGTGTCGTCTCCCCCCCCCACCCACCCAGTACTCATTCTCAGTAACAACAACAACAGCAGCAGCAGCAGACATACGATTTATAGAGGAGGCAACAGAACGCAGCAGCAGCAGCATCAAGTAGTCGTTTCATGATGACGGTAGCAACGATGATTGCGCTCTTATCCATGGTGATGATGATGATGGTGTTGGGGGAGAGCTACTGTTAAATCGGTGCATGTGTGTTGTTTTTATGATTTATGTTTGGATGATGTTGATGATAGCGCACAGATGTGACCTGCTTCCAAACGCACCAGCGCTTAAGAGGAGGAGGGGAGGGCGCTGATGAGTTGGCGCCGATGAGTTCGCGCCCGAGCGCCGGGCGTCTTCGTCGTTGTTTGTAGGAACGCGATGGCGTTGTTGGCGAGTGTCTGTCTCTCTCTCTCTCTGCTCGTGTCGCCGTGCCTTAACCTAGCAGCAGCAGCAGTGCCTTTGGCTTGGCCTGGCGTCACCCGGCTAGCCAAGCCGTGCCCACAACGGGTTTGTGATAGTGGTGGTGATGATGATGTGCCTATTGAGTATAGTCAGGCGGCTTCAATACGTTTTTTTTTACTCTGAACTATGTAACGTGGCAGAACAATGGCCGTTTAAAAAAAAACATTCTAGTAATAACGATCTGTGAATGTGGTGGTGGTGCAAAGATTGTATGTTTTTTTTGCAAATCTATTGCCCCACTCGGATGGGTTGAAACAATTTGTTCCCTAATTCGCTCTTGATGAGTCTCCCCCTCCCCAATCCCCCACACTTTTCTAATTATCTAATAATTCATTGTTTTTTTTAGCTAAACGAACTGCCTCAATTTTTTTTGTCGTACGTGAATTGTAGAGCCATTGATGATAGCTGGTTGCAGAATTAATTTTGATAACGCGTTCAAATGATTGTAAAAGCATTCTTGTATGTGCGTGGTTCGTCTGAGCGCGCGCGTGCGTCCGTGCGAGATATTAAAAGTGCCACATTTTATTATTATTATCTCTGCTGAAATTTGAAAAAAAAAGAAAATGCACTCAATTAATTTTTGTTTTCTAAACTTGGGACAAACCGTGGCTTTTGTGTTTTGTTGTTGCGCGGAGTCTAAAATGTTAAGTGTTTTGAACATTTAAACCCGGTGATTTCATTGCGATTAGCTCTTGGTTCATGCTCCTAAACTATTTACAGTTAACTTATTTATTTATCTATCATTTATTCATTTTGCTAATTTTGTTTTTATTTTTTGTTAGTATTTATCGGATATGATTCACGCAAAACTCGCGTTTTTTTTCTTTCTCCTTGTATACGTTCATTAAGTTATGATTATTATTTTTTGGTTTGAATATGAACTAGAAAGTACGGTTGGAAAGGAAGGGTGATGGTGGTGGTGGTTGGGGTTAGTGCCTTCGATGTTGTAATGATGACTGTTTACGGATCTGTGCGGTTATAGAAAGTAGTTGCAACACAGGGGGTCCCCGATATTGTTTTTTTATTTAAGAGATACATTGAACCTAAAAGTATAAATTAGTACACCAAAAAAAGCAGGCTTCGAGTAGCGATAACCAAGTATTAAACTGATGTTGAATTTGACTGTTAAATATATAGAAATACAAAACAAGATCATTCCACAACTTATTACACAACTTAACGCATATGTGTTTTATTTTGTTCGACATAAGAAATGTACGTGGTGGTTTAAAAAAAAAAACATTAAATTATTCTATGCAAAAAGAAACAATTCTCTCTTTTAACTTTTCGAAAGTGGAAATCTGTTTTTTTTTCTCTTCCCGAAGGTTGTGTTGCTACTTTGCGTTCACTACAGTTACGCTAAGTTCTTATTTATCATCAGTGTTTCTTAATAAAGTTTCTTAACAAAATCCCAGGACGCGTGTGTGTGTGTGCACGACGAGTGGCTGAAACGAGTGGTGGCGCAGTGGTTAGCGCACTGCACTAAGAACTCCGTCACCCGAGTTCGATTTGCTGCTCATGGCCAATAACAACATATTTAACCGGATCCTGGGCCATGGTCGATTCGGCCTTTAAAAAGAACAAATACTTCGTGCCCTTGTGTACACATCGGCGTTGGGAAGACAAAGACGTCCAGGCGTGGTGCTGCCCTGCCCCTTCCACGTGTACCGTGCCAGCCTTAATAGTTGCTCGCAAATAGCACTTGCTCAAGCGGCCTGATAAAGCCCACGGTGGGGGATCTTTATCGGTGCTGTTTGCCCCATGCTGGGGGTACAATTGTGCACACGTGGCCACAATGGGCAGTTGGTTAACTTCCTGTACACACGCAAGCCTGCGCACACAGTCCTCTATGGACAATCCTTCACACGCTATCCGACACGCACAAATCCAACACACACGATCCTACACATCAACAAAGGCCGCCGTTCGCCACGAAGTGTCGGTGACGTCACGCCGGCGCTTGTGCCAGGCCTGGTGCACTTTGAGGCCACGTGAAGTGTCGAAGGCTCGCTGACAGGAGGTCACGGGACAAACCCCGGTGCCATGGGTTGACTTGAGATGACTGACGGATGTACCAGCTGGTGCCCCCTGCTGTGCCGACTTGCTTCATTTGATTTGTTTGGCGCTCGGCTGGTTCTGAGCGTCGCTTCTCTGCCCTCCGCTGTTGTTGGAGGGCGACTGCCTCCAACTGCCCAGTAGCAGCGTCCTTCTCGAGCCTCCTCCATAGAGGCCGATCTTGGCACCGCTGGTACTAGTATTCGGCAAGTCCACTCAGTTCCACGTCCTCTTGTGCCGCCATCAATCCATCTCCTGTCCATCCTGTCTTGCGCCCGTTGAGCTCGCTCTATCCAGCCAAACAGAAGCTGATTGGGCATGCGGGCTACATGACCCAGCTAACGCAGCCTTGCCCGCCGGAGGAGCTCACTGATGGGGATGTGTCCAGATCTTTCAAGGATGTGCGGAGCTTTTCACACAATCCATCCTGATGGATTGTAGGCAGACCAAGCCTGAATGTTTCTAACCGGCTCAGATGCTCCATTCGAGGGGTCCACGTTTCGCAAGCATAGAGAAGGGTAGGGCATGACTGTGGCCGAGAAGACCCGAAGCTTTGCGTGGAGGTATCTTCCACACAGCGTTACGCAGGCGATGAAACAATAATGTCGCCCAACTATTTCGGGGTGAGACATCTGGTGCCAAACCGGATATGGTCGTAAGCACACTGCCCAGGTATGGAAAAGTCTCCGCTCTTTCCACAACTGCCCACATCACCAATGGGAGTTGAGAAGGTGGAGTGATTGATGGCGCAAAATACTCGGGCAGTCGATTAGTTTTGGTGGGGCTGATGTTAAGACCCGCCTCTGAGTGGCACGATCCAGGTTCAGCAGCGCCTCCACCCACACACACACACAAATACAAACAAAGATCCCCCGTATAGCCTTAACATGTTGTAGGACCAAGTGCTGTCATCGAGAACCCATGAAGGCCGGAACGGCACACGAGGGGGTGGGTGTGGCCAGCACCACGTCCGGCCGCCTTTGTCTCTCTAAGGGCGATGTTTACACAATCCTACACACACAATCCTCTACACACATTCCTGCACGCACCTGCACACACGCACAATCCGACTCCCACACAACCCTACACACACACACAAACCCTAAGCGCAACGACAATCCTACACGCACCAAATAACGCCCGCGATACAAAGCTGCTGCGTCAGTCCCTTGCGGTCGGATACAGTTGGTGCAGCATATGAAGACATTATTACGGCGCAACAACATTCACAGCGAAAAGCGGTGGAGGAGTGTTCGCGTTCTACAGAGCATCTAGCCACACCGTAATTACTTTGGGCGGTAGGCGTCCAATGATTTGGTCCGAATGTGAGGATTACTCGCCACTCGGAATCACTAAGCAGGTGACGAGCCTGGTTAGCGCTTGGAAGGGTGACCACCACAGCCAAACAAAGGTTGTTGGGACAAGTGCCGTTAGCTAACACCTTTAAAGGTCGGCACGGCACACGAGGGGGTGAGTGGTCAGCACCACGCCTTTGTCTCCCAGTGGTGATGTTTACACATCGCACTGTGTACTCGTTTGTGACTGAGTCGACCTAGGGGGAGACTCAGGACCAGTTCAGATAATCGTTAGTGGTGTTGGCCGCGAGCGGGAATCGAACTCGGGTCGCCCGGTTTGTAGCGCAGCGCGCTAACCACCACGTCGCCGCTTCACACGCTAGCAAAGTGCACGACAAATATCCCTGGTATATGTCCTTAACGCACTGCTAAGACGACCACCACCCCAACACTACCACCGTCATCAACAGCAGCTTGCCCGGTGGTTGCACGAGCCGCGTCCAGAAGACGGCCGTGCTGAGTGACACCTCTCATTGATGAAATGCGTGCTGGGGGTTTTTGTTGTTGTTGTTAAACTCCAGGTTTCTCATACACGCTGCCAAAACTGCCATTCATAAAGGAATTGGAGAAACATTCCAATGCAGCAACAGCAACTTTGGCGGCGGCAACCTCCTGCCATCGTAAATATATAAATGTGTCGTTAAACCCGCCACCACCCGACACAGCCAACTAGTAAGGGTTGTCACGTAAACAGAACGTGGCCAATTCGTCACTAGTACGGCACTAACCGGCGTTTTGGAGAATAAATCTACAACATTCACAATCTGAGTACCACGTTTCGCCAGTGATTACAACTGGCTTCATCAACCTCTTAACAGAATAAACACAACCCCCCAGGGAACCATTTACAACGTGGTTCTGATCCTGTCCTTGTTCATTTTACTGAGATGGAGGTCGCGGTGTAAATGTATCATTCCCATGGCGTGACCCAATCCAGAAGCCAAAAAACCGCACCCTGTTGACTCTTTCTGAGTGAATGCAGTATTTTTTTAAACGTTGCTTCAACTTCGTGACTATGATATTTTGGCTGAAACTTGCACACTTAACCAAACTTATTCAAATAATATGTACATATATAAAAATATGTGTTTCCACGTGTTTATTTACACTTCGTTTTTCCGAGTGAATTTTTTTCCCGAATTCATGTTTTTACATCCAGGTTCTTCCTGTGCAGAAGAATGTCGATTGCAAAGCGGGCCCCTCTCTAACTGCTAATAAGTGCCATGAAAAAGGGCTGTTGCCCGAAACATCGCCTTGTTCGAGAGTATTTTGATTTAAAGAAGTCTTCATGACGAATCAGAATGAGAACATGTATTCATACTGGAGGAATCCGATGAGCTGTAGAGCTATTTTTCACAGATGTCCAGTAAATGGTGGCAAACTGCCCGCTAATTAACGAAAACTCAGCCAGCCAACTCATCGACTCACGCGACACCGAATCGATGCAGCCGAGGCGAGTTCGCGTGGCTCCACGAAAAGCCGGCCCATCATTCACTGTCGACGCTGAGAGCCAAGGCGAGCTTTGAGTTCATGACCAGGGGAACTGACTTCGTACGGCTACGAGGCGCACTTGGTGGGGACTCGCAGCTTTGCTGGGAATCATTACTGCCACCTGGCGTCTCGAACGGACGCGACCCCATTGCGGTGGCGCGTAAAACACAATTCACAACAAACTCTCAACGCGCTCGAAAATAACACCGTGGACCTGAAAAGGAAGGCAATTGGAATCGGGGACATTTCGGGCACGAGCCCTTCTTCATAGCACTGACGGTATACGCAGAAATGTCTTCTGCCCACATAAAAAAAGAATATTGGTCACCAAAGACAAAGATCCCACGTTATAGCCTTAACAGATATTTGGGGCAAGTGCTGTTAGCGAGCACCTAATGAAGTCCGACACGGTACACGAGGGGGTGGGTGGCCAGCACCACGCCCGACCGCCGTCTGTCTCCCTAGCGGCGTTGTTTGCACACCGCACCAGGTACTCGTTTCGTTTTAATGCTGCTCGGTTAACCTCGGGGGTAGGCCCAGGACAGGTTCACACAATCGTCGCTGATGATGATGATTGTGTGAGCACATGAGCGACAGAGCAGGTGAAGCCGCAGCTGGAGGTGCAGTCAGCTGGGTAACAAAGGTCGCCTCGCGGTTCCTGCCGACACGGTGTGGTCGATGATTGCTCAGAGACGGGCGTCATAACAACAAGCGCCATTCGCCCCTAAGTGGCGGCGACGTCACCGCGGCGCTTGTGCCAGGCTCGGTGCACCTTGAGGCCACGTGAAGTGTCGAACGCCCGCTGGCAGGAGGTCACGGGGCAGACCCAGTAGGTGCCACGGGTCGACTGACTGAGATGACCGAGATGACTGGCTGATGCACCACACGCGCGCACACACCCACACGTACACACACGCACGCACACTCACACGCTCACACTCCCACACGTACACACACACACTTCCAGACTCACACACGCACACTCACACACGCACACACATGCACGCACACTCACACACTCCCACACGTACACATACACACATTTCCACTATACACACACGCACACTCCCACACGTACACACACGCACGCACACTCACACACGTACACACATGCACGCACACTCCCACACTCACATTCCCACACGTACACACACTTCCACACTCACACACGTACACACATGCACGCACACTCACACTCACACAC